>SSNR01000297.1:271714-330238 GCA_006937965.1 Callopanchax toddi
TACAGTGAAACAGATTAAATTTTCACATCTCTGCAATTTTCAAATGTGCTGCAGAAGCATGGGGTTTCTTTAAAAGTTGAAATCAGTTCTGACAGTAATAGATTTATAAGCATGTATTATTAATACATCAAATGTCTTCTCACTTTACAATTATCTTGGTGCAAAAACTTAAATGTAAAGAGTTAACAGAAAGCTGTATGAGCTGATGATACTGAGATTCTAGGGCTGCATGGTGGTACAGTTGTTAGCACTGTTGTCTCACAGCAAGGAGGTTATGGGTTTGCATCCCAGCTCTGCGACTTCTGCGTGGAGGTTGCATGTTCTCGCCAGGCGTGCATGGGTTCCCCAGAATCTCCAGCTTCCTCCCACAGACCAAAAACATGACTGCTAGGTTAATTGGTAACTATAAATTGTCTTTAGGTGTGACTGGTTGTGTGTCCCCCGCCTCTCACCCCCTGATGGCTGGAGTTGGGCACCAGCTCCTCGTGACCCTCAGCGGAGGAAGAAGCGGTTACATAAAATAGTTGGATGTTGGAAATTATTTTACCAGCGGTGATTTTCGGTTTCCAGATATATCTGGACCTGATAAATTGTATAAATTAAACTTATCGTGGAGATAAGGCTCCTCTCACTTTAAGAAAATCTTCAGAAAGAAACGGAAGCATCCATAAACCTGATGCTTTTCAGAAATGAGTTCTCAAAAGTATAACTTAAATGCATTTTCATCTATATTAGAATAATATAACCTGGTCTCGGGTCTCTGGTTCCGGCTAGATCTACCCTGGATGGCCGGCTGCAGGCGGTGCCTATGAGCTCCTAGCCGCGACCCCCCAGGGGCTCTAGCGCGGCGACTGCCGGGGGGCCCACGTGGGGTGAGCCTCTGCGCCCTCTGGGGGAGAGTTTAGCGACTGCCCTGACGGCGATCTCCCTGGGGTGTCCGTGCCCTGGGTGGCCTCTGGACGTCTGGGGCCTGGACCTCCTCCGCGTCCTCCGTGGGCCTTGGGGACGGGTCTGTGGCTCCTCGAACTTATTATTGAATGTTTCAATAGAGAAACCTTACATACACAAGCGCGCATATACACACAGGTGATCACAAGGTGCTCACATAAAGACGGACTCAGGTGTTTTCAGACACATTGACTGGGGCTGTGGTTGACACTGAACTCTCTTGAACTGGTGTATACGTATACATTTGAAGAATATCACAACTGTTGTGTATTCATATGCTGTTTGTTGCTGCTGTATCTTTTCTCCCTGTTTTGTTTGTTTGTGCTTTATTTACAGGTCTAGAAGTGAATTCTTCACGTCTCTTGTTCTCTTCTTTTTCTGTTTACTTTCTCCCCCATCCCTCTTTCTGTACCCTTCCCTTCACTTTCAGGCTCCGTGTCCAATCAACCATAACAATATTCTAATAAAGATTTTGGGGGTTATATTTAAACAAAAATCAGGAGGAGTTTTATAGCAGTGGCTGTAACCTCTCACCTGAAACAGCAACACTGTTGGGCTTGTTTTTGGCACTCAGACATTATTCTGTTTGCTCCACAGCCGGACAGGACACGGGGTTAAAAAAAAAAAAAAGAATAAAAATGAATTTTGTGAAATGATAAAGTTAAATTACAACTTTTATTATAACTCAGACTCACTCATTTTTACTATAACTTCTAGATACAAACCTTTCATTAAGTTGGAAAGACCTAAATAGATTTTTTACTTTACAGCATAAAGATTGCTCCCCTCATTATCAAAGTCACACAACCTGCCTTTTATTTATATGCATTCAAACTCAACCTTTTCTGCAGATGCTTATGATCACTGTAGAGTTTAGGCTGTGATCTAAGTCCTAAAGCTCCAGATGAAGAACACCAACCTGTGTTGAGGCACTTGAAGCGCAGTATGAAGGGCTCTCTGGCAAACACGTCTTCATCTCCTGCCTGAGTGTCTTCGTACTGATACTGATCCACCAGTCTCACCTCTTTAGGTCTGAGACACACATGAAGGTTTTTAGTGATTGTTATGTCATGATGGATCATTAACATTAGAGCCAGCGAATCAGCGCTCACCTGTAGAAACAAACAAACTGCTCCTTGTAGGTGCTGCGGCCCAAACCAGAGCTGAAAACCATTTTGTATTTATGAGCTCTAATGATGAAGAAATGAACACAACGTAAACACACGTACTTATATTTGTGTCTTTGATTTGTTATCCTTTAAATACACTATAAAACCTTATAATAGCAGTTTAATGTAAATCTGTCTTCATTGGTATTTTTCAGTGGCTTAAAACTGGAAAGCTTTGATATTTTAGTGAAGATAATTTTCTCTAACTTACGCAGCTTTGTTGAGTTTGTTCAGTAACAATTCTTTAGCCTTCCCGGTTTTATCCACCACCTCCAGGACCACCACCACGCTGTACCTAGACAGGATCTGGAAGAAAAACACACCGGGTAAATATTAAGCTACACTGTAAAAAAAAAAGAAGGAATTTTTACAGTAAAAAACTGGCAGCTGTTGTCAGAAAAATTCAGTAAAAAATACTGTGAACCGTAAACATTTTTACTGAACAAACCGTGTTTACCACAGTAATACAGACGCCGTGGAGCTACAGATGAAAATGTCTCCTTTGGCTTTTCATCTGTATTATTTCATCTAATTATGATTTGTTCAGTAAAATTTTTACATGTGCACAGTATTTTTTACGGAATTATTCTGGCAACCACAGCTGCCAGTTTTTTACTGTAAAAATTACTTCTTCTTTTTTTTTTTACAGTGTAGATTTGATCTTCTGTGTTTCCATGCTTTCACTTCATCTTGGCTTCCGTTTATTACCTTAGTGAGATAGCGGGAGGTGGAGTTTCTGAAAACTTTTTTATATCCCAGCTGCTTTGCGTTGAAGGCGGCCACTTTCATTTTCATCTTGGCTTCATTTAGGAAAAAGACAACATTACAGTGTAGGGTCAGAGTAGCAAACATTCTGCAGAAAACATAAAAACGGAGTCAAGCTTCCTTGTGATTTCTAAATTGTTCCTGAGAAACAAATTTCCAGTTTTTCTGGAGGTCTTTTAGCGATTTTCTTTGGACAGTAACACTTTTACATGACATTATCTTTTTCCATCTTTAAAATGGCCCTTTTGCAAAAACAGCCCAGTTAATTTCTGATTACCTTTTATAAATCATGAAAACCTACAGATCAAGACCTCTTAGAGTAGAGGTGTCCAAACGTTTCAACATGAGGGCTGAATAGTGTAAAGTCCTCGAGGGCCACAAAAGTTAAAATAATTCTTAAAAGAAACAAGCAAATCTGATTTATTTGTTCTGCTCACAAATTGATTATAAATGTAACAGAATCTTTGTTAGTATGAGGGATCTCGAATGTTTTCAAAACCGTGATCTGGGTCTTTCTTCATGTTGCTGGATTTAGTCATGTTTTATGAACAGAGCTCACAAGTCTGCTTTTTTTGTAAAACCCAGTGAGGGTTCAAGGATCTTTTCACCGGGAAATTAAATAATCCCAATATCTCTTAAATTCTCAGTAAAAATTGAATATTTTGATTGGAAGGAAAATTTGGCATTTAAAAAGATTTTATCTGTCATTTTAGTTTGGTGGGTCGCATGTTAGTAAAAATCTAAAAATGTCAGAAAGCATCTCTCTGCATCAAAATCCTGCAGGAGGATTAAATTATATCGTTCTTAAAATGCAGCTGCACTGTAAAACCTGCCAAGGAAGTTCAACTCAAATGATCTGAGGAAACCGATTGCCTTGCGGCATTTAAGTTTATTAACTTAAATTGTTAACATTTATAAAACTACTTATTTTGAGTTAAATGTAATTAAATATATATAGTTATGTCAACATGTGTAGATCAATTCAATGGATAAATTCAACTATGTTTACTTAACTTAAACCATTTTATTCCCTCAAACTCATCTATTCTATTCATCAATTCAGCAGGGCCCACTGTTATAATTTACTTTAAATGAGTTTTATGACATCTACCAAAATAAAATGAGTAGATTTGACTAAATTCTGATATTTTCATAGTACTTGAACACTATGAATAAAATACATGTACTCAAATCTGCAGAGCTAGTTGTTGAGTTCTTCATTTTTGAGTAAGATTAACTTGATTGAAGTCAGCGTCTGTAACGTTTTCAGGGAAATAAGTTATTTGGACTCACTTTGTTTATTAATATATACTGTTAGGTTTTACAGTGTGAGTGCCGCCCCACATGTGGACCCCGGGCCGCACTTTGGACATGTCCAACATAAGTCTGACCTCGTTGGAAACTAAATCTAACGGAAATTAGAAGTGGCAGAAAAAAGTTGCACCCTGCAGCAATTTAGTTTTGAGTTTTATTTTGAAAATCTTGTAAAAATTTAAAGAATTTAAGCTCTGCATTCCCAATAATTTAAAGAAACTGCATTATGCACGCCCAAACTTTAGTCTAATTATGAATACATTTTTATGATAGATCATTAAGACATTAAATCTGCAACAACAGCCAGGTGATAAAATAAAGTTACATAAAATAGGCCTAAGTTATGCCACAAAAATAGCCGTTTAACTTTTTAGAGTTGAAAATTAAGCTCAAAAGTTTCATATACTAACAGATGATCAGAGAAAAAGTATAAGAAAATACTTACAGGTAACAGTTAATGTGTAAGCAGAGAGGCAGAAAACAGGATGGCTGTCTGTTGGCCTGGAGGAAGTTGTGTTGACCACACAGAGACGCACGCTAACAAAAACACTCCTTTATAACTCAGGCCATCATTCAACTGAACTTAAAACGGGAGTAGGTTCGATTGTTTTAGGTCTTTTAGTCTGATGGTTTTAATTTTGATTTTTATTGATTTGTGATGATATTTGCTTTTAACCCAGTATTTTATTTTTTATTTATTATGTTTTTATTTTTAAATGTTTTTAAATGCTTTTACTGTTTTTACTAATTGTGTCTGGGATTGTGTTTCATGTTCACCTGTCTGCAAGATGAATTTCCCTACGGGGACTTCTATAATAAAGTGAAGTGAAGTGAAGTAAATCAAGTCCAGCAGCCTCTGGTATCAGCTGCAGACCCGTTTCCTGTAAAAGCTGAGTCACTATCCGTTTGGGAGGGAATTTTAGATATTTTTTACATCAGGTTATTTTTTATTCATCACTTTTTATCAACGTTTATGTTTTGTTAAATTGTTTAAAGTTTCTTTCAAACAGATGATTCCCAATCCTTAAACTGTGAGAATTAATTTCCCTGCAAGATTGAGTTTAGTTCAAATGTTTACTTCCTCAATAAGACCCTTCACACTTAGAACACTTAAATACTCAATAAACATATTCAAAATTCAGCTAAAATGATGTGAATAACCTTCTATCATTAAAAAAAAATCTTATTCAGTAAATAACCAAAAAACATGATGTCATACAGATGACACCCTAACCAAATCTACTTAGTTTATTCTAGAAAACGTCCGTTGGGACCAGAAAGGATCAGTTAGTAAAACTAAAAGAAACACTGCCTGAATCAGATTCCATTTATTCTCCAAATAAGAACATGATTTATATTTTATAATGATTATTTAGGTTTCAGGTCAACATAAAAAACATTTTGCACATCAAACACTCATCATATACTTAAAATTTAAAAAAATGTTTTTACTTAGTTTATTAAAAGTTCCCTCACTCCAAAATAAAATCACATTTTTAAGCACGTTGACTAACAATGCTTCTTTATAAAATCACACCGGATCTCTTAGACCGGAGGTCTTTGTTGAACCTAACGTTTCTTCTTTGCTGGCTCTTTAGTTGCTGCTTCTTCGTTCTTTTTTTTGGCGGCTGGTTTCTTCTTCTCTACTTCTGCTGGATTCTTCTTGGGTTCTGTTGGTTCACAGAAACAGACTGAGACAGCTCAGAGGAAAACACCACAGTGCTCATACATACGCTGCAAAAACTGATTTCTATGAACGTTTTAAAAAAGCTGTGGTTAGACATTTTAATTTATTTTTGTCTGAAAAGAAAATATCTTCCTACAGCCCTATTTGAAATTAGCCAAATCTTCTTAAATATTGTCAAATTTTCTAGATTGAGCCAAAAAAAAAAAAATCTTCCAATGGGTTAAACAAAAATTGTTTGGCTAGATTCCTTTAAAAAAGCAAATGTTTCAGCATTAAAAAAAATTTTTTTTAAAACTTTCTTAGAAATCAGTTTTTGCAGTGTAGTTTCTGTTTCCAGACTGCTGGGATTCAGTTCAGCCTGATATTAAAATGCTGGAGTTGGTTTGACTGACAATTTATGCTGAAAGTCTTCATTCACATCTGAATAAACTGGATTCATCTGAATCTTTTTCAAACTGAAGTCACATGTTGTTGTTTTTCATGATAATTAGGGAAACCAACAAAACAAAACATTTGTCTGTAAAATTGAACCTGTGAAATATTATTTACCAGCTGACTTTGTTAAATTAATCTTTTATAAATTTGTCTGCAAACCCACCTCCAGTCATCTCCTCTGTTTCTATTTATTTTAGGGATGCACCCGATACCGATACCGGTATCGGTTAAAGTTACCCGATACCAGGAACCGATACCAGTGGCTTCACTGTCTGTTGTAGTTTCCTATATTGAACACTAGGGGGAGCTATTGAGCTAAAGAGGAACAGTGTGGGTTGAGAGCTGGAGATGGTGCCAAATAGTTCATTTTATTTGGTTAAAATGTGGAAAACTGCAATAATTTCACTGTGAAATCACAGAAAATGGTTATTTTTCACCTTATATTTTAGTTTTGTGATCATTTTTATTAATATATATATTTTTTTTATCTAACTCAGTTATTTGTTGTAAAACGCAGAGAAGGAAAATTAAACCTGTTTTCCAATTTGTTGCATTTTTTTGTGTGGTAGAAGTATCGGTATCGGTACTCGGTATCGGCGAGTACTCAGATTTAAGTATCAGATCGGATCGGGTTTGAAAAAAGTGGTATCGGTACATCCCTAATTTATTTACTTATAAAATTGTTGTCAATAATGCTGCTTGATTGTAGATTTGAAAAAAACATTAAGCTAAATATGAATTTATGTTGATGTTACATATAAATGTATCTGATTCAGTCGGTTGTACCCTAAAACATAACCATCAAAAGTAACAGGGATCAATAAAATAAAGAACCTTTCTTAGGAGACGGTTTTGCTCCAGTCTGCTCAGTCATCAGCTCCACCTCCACAGGATAATGGTCACTGATGTTGAGAGCCTCGAAGAGAACAGAAACCACACAGTGAACCTCCACACCTTAAAAGGCCACGTTGAACTGTTTTTGACTGAAAAGCAATTTAAAGCTCTGATCATTAAATGAAATAAACCTCACTTCTTCATCAGTCAGGCTGAACTCTTTCTGAAAGTTGAACGATTTGGCCGAGTCGGGGACGATGGCGTCCAGCATGTCCTGTCCGTAGACCACAATTCTGTTAAGCACACAGAAAAATTGGTTCCAAAGTTTTATTTAGAAATGTACTAGCATCTGTGTCTGCTGTGTATTTTATTTTGAAATATATATATATTGTAACAATAGAAATAAAGTGCATATTAATTGCATTATGTGTGTAATAATTACATTTTATGTTAAGAAGTAGGGACCAAATTAACATGAAAACCAGGTAAAACTAGAACCAGATAATTTAGGTTTCATCCAAGTGGTAACTTTACTCTCTTTCAGACTTAAAGTTTTTTGCATCAGGTCACAATAAACACCTGAAGCAGGTTCAACGTGCCGTATTTTGAGCATCTTTTCATTTAGTTTGCTGCCTTAATGTTAAGGACTACCGCTCTCACCTGTCGTAGGTGTTGTCGTTTAAATTACTGGCTGTGGTGTCGACGTTGTCATCTATCAGCCAGTGAAAGGGTTCAGAGGAGATGCGAATCGATTCCTTCTTCTTCTTGGAGAGATATCGACCATCTGCGTTGAAGTCCCCTAACAGCATAATGTTCTGTAAAGGAAATGTTATTGAATGGCACGCATTGATTAAAGTAATTAAATTAGTGACGACTGCAAAGTGAAATAGATTTGGAAATAACTGCAGAAAGACTGAAAACGCGGATTTACATCACTTTATTGTTAAAAACACCTTCAGAAAGAGCCCACTGAGCTCTACGCTTTATGCAACTTATATCGGGTATAACACTTTAAGAACGCATTTATAAAGCAACAAAAAAAAAAAAGAAAAAAAAATCACCCAGCAGATGGAAGCAGATCAAAGGAACTAACTCAGTTATTTGTATGAAAAAGTTCCTTCAGCTGAAAACTGTAGCAACAGTGACACCTAGAGGGGGGTTTGAGTTACTTTGACTTGAGATTAAAGTAAAAAAAAAAAAATCAAATTAAATTAGTTTAAATATTTTTTTTCTAACAGAAGATCTTTGTATCTTACATCAGTTTCCCACTTGTTCCTGACAGCAGTGACCACGTCATAAAGCTCGTCCAGTTCCTTTGTCGAGTCCTCCGGTTTGGTGTGGACTGGGATCAGAACCAGGTCCTTCACAGCTGGTGGAGGGAGTTAACAGAACAATAAACACCCAGAAACAGATGTGAACACGCTCATATTAAGAAATATAGGATGCAATTCAGCTTCACAGTGAATGTTTCCTTATTAGTACAGAAGAAAAGAAGTCGGTCTCCTCCAAAAAACATCAGAAGCAACGGGGGCTATGCTGTCTGGCTCAACACAGAGATGAGGATCAAACCCTCCAAATGACTCTCTGCCTTAAACAAAATGTGGTCAAAACAACAAATAACCCCTACGATTTGCCTAAATCACCAAAACTCTGAATAAACAAAAGGCAAAACAATCCAGTGGGATCTGGTTTTGTTACTGAAGCTGATCAGGAGACCAACCTGTGTTGGGACAGCTGAAGCGCAGGATGAAGGGCTCTCTGGCAAACACGTCTTCGTCTCCTGCTTGGTTATCTTCATACTGATACTGATCCACCAGAGTCACCTCGTCCTTTCTGAGACACAACAGACAGTTATTATTGATGCTGCAGGTTAGAAGGAACAGCTGATTTATGAGATGTTGTTGGTGAATCAGCTCCTACCTGTAGAAACAAACAAACTGCTCCTTGTAGGTTTTCCGACCCAGACTGGAGCTGTAGACCATTTCATAGGGATGATCTCTAATTACAGTGAAGGAAACAGACAATGTAAACATACAAACCTCCAGAATCTGATGTGTTATCATTTATATGGGTGTTTACATTTATTTTAGCAGGACTTATAACAGCTGAAACCTTCTCTCTTAACAAAATCTGACGTAACATTAATGCTGTCAAAATTAAGTCATTATTCAAACAACTCAACTGTCTTAAATTTCAAATTTCAAATGGTCAAAATCAGCTAAAATGGTAAAAACTAAAAGACATTGTTCAATCTGCTTGACGATGTTCTAATAAACATTTAAACTCTCCACTCACGCAGCTTCATTGAGTTTTTTAAGTAGCATCTCTTTAGCTTTTCCACTTTTATCCACCACCTCCAGGATCACCACCACGCTGTACTGAGACATGATCTGACAGAAACACAATCAGCAGTTTATTTATCTCTTTTTTTCTCTTTGTATTTGGTTAAAAAGTGCAGCAGAGTCATTACCATGGTAAGATGGCGGGAGACGGTGGCGTTTGAGACTTTGTGATATCCCAGGTTCTTTCCATTGAAGGATGCCACTTTCATTTTGCCTTCATTTAGAAAAAAAAGACATAACAGCGTTTTAGGATCCAATTAAAGATTATATAATAGTGTATAAGAGGATGCATTTAAAGAACATAGCAGTCAAAACATTTAATAATGAGCAAAAGAAGACAAACTCTAAGAAATGAATCTGTGATGTTGGTTTTAATTCTTTTATTTTCAGATAAATGCTTAAAATGACTAATTTTAGTGAACACAGACTGCTTTTTTTATATTTAAACAACACACGATTTTTTAAAACAACTACATATAAGTGATTTAATCCAACATAATCATGTCACTTTAAACCTTATAGGCCTTTATGCAAATTAATATTGTCTACAGTAGCTTTTCATGTCAGTTCCTGCTCGCCCTGTGCACATTACTTACACAAAGACACTGTTTTCATTTAAAAATTTGCACTTTTACTTTGAACATGTCTGTAATTCTTGGTCAAGGTTATAGTTTTGGGATAAGTTTACTTTAAAACTAATTTTATTTAATTTCACCTTTAAAAAAACAACTAAACATTTGTACTCAAGCACCAGTCAAGTCCTAACTTTGTATTTTGTTTACATTGACTTTAGCTTTTTGTGCATTTGACTTTTTTCTATTTTCAAATTTGGTTTAATAAAGCTAAGTGAGTTTAATTTGGTTACTATCATTCATTCTTTCCAAAATCAAAAAGGAGAAGAAGATAAAAAGGGGGGTTCTGCTTCTGCTGATAAACTGTCGCCCTCTTGTGGTGGGTTCGTATCATTACAAGAAACATTATTTACAGTGCTTTTAGTTGAAAAACCTTGAAAAATAAACAGTAAAATAAAGAACACATATTCTATAATGTAAAACCATTATCCAACCATACCCAAGAAATGTTAAAATACTGTAATTTCTAAAGAAGTTCAATATAATATAATATCATTATATTAGCAAGGCAGTAATATTTGTGTAGCGGGTGTTACCACTAGGGGTCGCTGTGGCTCTGCAGCTATTTAAGCTGTTCACCTGGTAATTTGCCAGTTTGTCATGCCAGCACAGACATTATATACGTATATAATATCAATTATCAATTAATCAATCAATTATCAATTAAAACGTATATAATGTCTATGGATGCTGGTCTCACACAAGGTGTTTGATGGGCAGTTTGGGTCGCACAGAGTTTGGATGACTTGGATGCCTGGTGGCCTGTGAGGGGCCGCGTAAGCCAGTGATGCATTGTTGCCTGCTGTCCTTGTTGGGTTTATTTGTTTTTCCTAGTTGGTCCGCCTCACCTTATTTGGGCTTGTTTGTTGTATGAGTTGGGAACATCTGTAAAGGCGGACTAACTAGTCCTTTATATTTTTTGTTTGGCTGGGGTCACTTCCTCCACTACCTGCCTTAGCTGCCACCGCAGGTTATTAGTGGAATGCTTTAATATTTAAACTCGGATAATACATATTGTAATTTTACCTCTGGTTTTCTGGTTGAATATTTTTGCACCACAACATTTGAAAACAATTAGCTAAAGGAGTGAGGTGTATTAAGCAAGGATAAGCAGACAGTGAACTATCTTGTGACTTCTTGGTCTTTGGTTTCTGCTTCTGCTGACAGTCGCCCTCTTGTGGCGGTTTCCTGACATTACAACACTATAATTTACTGCACTTTCTGTTGGACAAACAACACAATTGATCAAAGAATTTAATGAAATAAAAATATTTAATAATTGACTCAAATGTTATTCTGCCATGTAATCAATTTAATACACTTTAAATCACGTCAAATTTGAAAAGATCAGTAGATATTTGGAACAACAAACTGAGGTAGGTAAGCATCCACGAGACAGTACAAGGCAGCTGTCGCCCTCTTGTGGCAATAAGGTGAAATTACAACAAACACTATTTACAGCGCTTCTAGTTTAAAAACCTTGAAAAATAAATATGTTTGATTTTTAAATTTGATTAAATCACATTTTAATTTTTTGAATTTTTGGTTGTTAATTGAAAATGGAAAGAATGAATGATATACGGATTTTTATTGAATCTGCTTCTAGGTAAAACCCAGTTTTGGGTTGAGGGCCATGGTTCAGCAGGTAAGGACCTGCTGATCTAAAGGTTTGAATCATGTTGAAAGAGAGAAACGAGACACTGAACAAGTGACATGTTGATTTGCTCCAGACTATTCTAATGTCTTAAGGTGGTTTTAGAGGGGGAGGGACTGGGAGGACATGAAGGGGCTTGTCCATGAGGACCTGGCTGGGGATCTTGGCGCCATTCATCCACAAACCGCCGCAATTATCGAGCTTCTTAGATTCGTGGCTTCTTCTGGTTGGCGTCACGATATTGGCGCAATGTTTAGAAAGACAACAAGCGTCGCGGCGCAGCTCATCCTTCAGAGCCGGAGGCGCTGGCGCACACCTGTCCGTGCGTGTCGGCGCGCGCGCGCGTCTTCCTCGAAAAAGGGATTGGAGTTTTCATGGAAAAGAAAGAGAAAAGAAGACAAAAGAGACCTCTACCTGGCGAGTGTGAGCTGGCTGTGAGCCCGGAAGAACCCCACAGGAAGGTTGCGCAACTTTTAAAAGATATTCAAATTTATATTGGTTTTTTTTTAAATACAATTTAAGAACTTTAGTGAAAAAAATCTAAAGTCACTGAGGATGCTTGTATGGTGTGTGTGTGTGTGAGTGAGAGTGTGTGTGTGTGTGTGTGTGTGTGTGAGTGAGAGTGTGTTGTAAACAACTCACTCTTCAACCACCAGACGTGTTTTACATAAAAAAAGATTTTATCTATAACTGTGGTGTTTCACTAAAGAAAATTTAAGGTGGTAAAACAAACAAAAAAAGTAAAATATCTCCAAACTGTGCAAAAATAAAACGCAAAAGGGCTTCATTTGGCTTATTTAGTTTTCTTTTTGTTTGCAGAATACAGAGAACAAAGAATGAAAGTTGAAGTAGTAGTAAGTTTAAATACTTACCAGTGTAGTTGAGCCAAGCAGTCAAAAAAAAAGCTCCAACAGCTAAAGTTCCAGCAGAGAGACTGAAGAAAACAGCTGTCAGAAATGAGTAGGAAGTGTTTTCTGTTGGCCACAAGCACACAGAGATGCACTCAGCTCTAACACACCCAGCAGCAGCACGTTATCTGCTGCAGAACCTACTTCCTGTATGTAAACACACTGAAGTCACAACCGTTTTATGAATCCAGAAACCTCTCTTCTACATCACAATGAGTAAAAGTCCTGCTGAACATCTTAGGATTTCATTCATTATGTTGAATATTATGAGGATAATATTTTTCCAAATAAATGATCCATATTTACATCACATTCTGAGCAAAACTCTTCCTGTGAGATTACTTTCTTGTCATTCTAATGTAATTTTCTTTTACGAAGCTGTAAAAAACAAAGAAGTGATGCAACGTCAAAATGAAAGAGGAAGTGAAGCAACTGCAAATTCATAAAGCACATCCATAAACACAGCAGACACTTTTGTATTTTTCTTAGTGTAACTTGAATGCATTAAAATAATCTCATCTTTAAAACACCAGCCGTAACCTGCTGCAGACACTTGATCAGGAAACACTACGTGATTGAATGGAAGCATCATTCATGTTAGTGACTTCATAAATATTAAGTTTCTGCAACTAACCTGGACACTTATTTTAATAAACATCTTTAACACACTGATCAGCTCGTTTAACATAACACACTGATGCAATTATTCCTAAAGCACCCCCCATCCCCCAACATTTATGAGAATATCTCAACAACAAAATAAAAGAGCCAGATGAAAGGCGCTTTAAAGATGAACATCTGGCATCTTAACGATCCTTTAACTCCCAACAAATGCCCTTTGGCTCTTGTTACACTTCCTGTCTGAGCCTGACAAAAATACAACAAAGCAGCCGGTCTCCCGCCAAACTTCTGACGTGTTTGGCGGGAGATCTGCTCGAATCAAACAAACAGGTGACATTTTAACGGCAAAATATCTGAGATGAGCAGATAGACTGACTGTCAGCCCACAGATGATTAGCGGACACATTTTATTAACTGAATAAAAACCTTAGTGACTACAAGGACACTGCATGTTTTACAGTTTAATTACATCAAATAAGAAAAACAGGTTCTGATTCAACACCTGGGGGAGAAAACCACAGAATGGCTTTCAGGTATATTTTATGAACTTCTGTTCGCCACTGGAACTGATGAAAGCAGGTTCTTAGTTTTAGAAACGTGAGCACCAATAAATTATTTAGTCACTTATTAGGTTTTACCAGGGCAGCCAAGTTATTTCTCTTCTGATTTTTGCCGCACTAAACATTCGCTCACAGATTGAAGAGCAAAGCTGGGTTTGCAGGAAAAGTCATGAAGAAAAAAGTAAAGGTGAAAGAAGAAAACTGGCTTGTATGGTTCAGACTATTTGCTCTCCACTGGTGGAATGTTTACAGAAAAGAAAAGCAGGTGTGTGAAAATGTAGGAAGTGAAAGCTTTAAACTGCACAAAACTAAAGCAGAGACAGAGGAGTTTTGTTTAAAAAATCTAATTCCAATCATGTTTGGATGACTGAACTTCAAAATCAGAATAAAGAAAACGTTTAAAGAAGCTTTTTTCTCATGTGGGTTAAGCAGATGTCCAACACTCAGAACACAGACTGAGCTCCATCGCTCTGGACAACGTTCTCTTAGTCCAAATGTCCAGCATGGTTGTAATCTTAAGGCTGGGGTCATTGTAGGGTCCCGGGTTGGTGCATCCATCCGGGTCACTGTTCGTTCTGCTGAGTGTCTGTGATGGTGGAGACGGCGCCCTGGCCTTTGCTGACATCACTGATACACGCCCACTGACCGTCCATCGACTCCTTCCACAGCGTCACCTACAAGTAGCACAAAAAAATACAACTTTAGGCTACAGAAAGTTAGTAATACTACACCAATAAGGCGAGTTGCTACGGAGTATCTAACTTCCTGTGTGTCACCTAAACAGAGGAACTACAGTTTCAGGCTCGTGTTACAATCACTGCTCTTTCACTACGTACAGAACGTGGGAAAAAGGCATTTTCTTGCAATACTTAGAAGAAAACCACAACAGGACCTGGAGCTGTGCAGCCTAATGAAAGCAAAGGCTTTTAAAAGGCGGCTCCTGTTCCTGTTTTATTCATACCGTCTTTTAATTTTACTTGCAGTTTTTCAGTTTATTGGTTTAATCGACTGAAATCACTGAAATGTTTTAACATCTTGTAGTTTTTGTATGTATATTTAAAGCAGGTCACTCTTGAAAATGGATGTCTCTATGAGATTTATCTGTATAATTAAAGGTGAAATCACTTTTTGAAAAGTGAGCAAAGTCTCTAGAAACAGGAAGTAATCCTCTGTAGCAATACTGACTAGACAAATCAGGAGAAACACTGTTACCAAGGGGTTAATTTTCAGATATTTAACACAACTCTTACTTTAAAACATCATACTGATGTGTTAGAACGCTTTATTATTAGCCATTTGTAAGGGAAAGGAGGAAAATTATCCTCTAGTTTGTCACCGTTTGGCAGGAGCCCTAATTAGTCATAAGTCTTACTCTGGTCAAAGGATTTCTTTTGGTTTCTAGAGACTCCACTGGCTTTGAATCATGTCACAGGTGAGTATTGTCTGGTACATAAATAACTGCAAGAACATCACTTAAAAAAGGACCAAAATATCCCTTTAACATCTGTTGCAAAATATATCAAAGCCCATCTTTTATTACAAATGGGAATTATGCGAGACAAATGTTTTACTGTACATTATTTCTTTAAGAAAACAGACTGAAGGGACCACGTGTGTGTTTGATTGCTATATAGTTCACCTTGTTGTCTCCACCAGAAACAGCCAGTATATTTCCAGTGATGGACCAGCTGACGTGCCAAACCACGTCGTTAAACTTGTGGAGCAGTTTGGCCGTCCACGTGTTGCCTGCAGGGTCGTCACATGTCCAAATAAACACGCGTCCATCCTGGAAGACAAGAGAGAGAAATTTACCGTCAGACCATTAGAATCTCAACATGTGTTTCCTACTTAAATGTTATGTAATAAAAAAAGAACTGAATGCTATAATTCAGACAAACAACGAATCAGACATTTTAGAAAGCAAGGACAAGCTTCAGGTGGGATTTTTAGCTTTTATTTCTCCAAATATTTACTTGAAAAAGGACATTTATGGCTCCACCTGGTGGCAAGGTGATTAACTCAACACAGAGTAGGAAAACTTCTGATTTAATTAGCTGTTTTAGGTAAACGCATAACAAAAAGAAGAGAAGCGATTCACAATAGATATTTGAGGTTTTATTTTTTATGTAAAAAAAATTTAATTGAAAACTAAAATAAAAAAATTACTGAAAATATATCCAAGCTTTTCAAATCTCACCTGGGAGCAGCTGGCGATGGTGCTGGTGGGAAGACCAATAGAAGGAGCCCAGCCGACGTCTCTCACCCAATCACTGTGCGCCTCCAGCTTCTGATCCTCCTTCCACTGACCGTCTTCCTCTCTGCAGGAAGAAAGTGACATCATTCAGGTCGTAGACTATTTTAATGCAAATTAAGTTTTGATATTTGTTGTTAAAGGAATTTTAAATCTGATCAGCACCAAAAAACCTTTGCTAGATGGTGACTTACTTCCAGAGTTTAACCAGATTGTCGCAGCCTCCTGAGACGAAGCGTTTGACATAGTTTGGTTTCTGTCCTGATGGTTGATCAATCAGGCTGCCTGGAACTACAGCAGGAGCCCAACTCACTGCATTACAGCCAATCTAAAGCAAAAAAAACAAACAGTGCAATATCAATATATGTACACTTCACCCTTCAAACAAACAGAAAAACAAAGGCAGTGATGATAAATGAAGGAAAGCTAACTCACAGTGTGTGCGTTGCTGATCTTCTTAACGTCCCACTGCTGATCTCCAGTTAATGTGAGGAGGGATATAGCCCCATCAGAGCTGCCACAGGCCAGGATTAGACCAAATTCATAGGGACCCCAGCAGACTGAATTTACTATAAACACAGAGTTAAGAACAAGACCTAAAACTTTAGAGTCAAAGAAACGGTTTTGAAATCTATTAATTAGACGACAAGTCAAACTAATCCATCAACCCTAGTAGATATGAACCCAATTTCTTTATACTTTATTTTAAAGGAAGAAACAACTAGAAAGGGAACAAAGACAGAATTAGAAATAGCATTTTTCTAAAGCTGGTTTAACAGAACTGATGTCTGTTATAAAATGTGGCAGCAGAGAGCAGAAACATCAAACCGTCAGTTTTAAAAATGAACTACATCACAGATCTACAGAAAGCTTAAATTAGTCCCCTTCCAGAGTTCCATTACAAGCAAAACAACATTAAGAGCAGCTTGGAGTTACGTTGTTGGAATGAGCTCAAACTGAAATAGAAGAAGAGCTGGTGTTTAATAAAAGTCTCAACTTCAAATGAAAAAGGATCCATACCGTTAAATGTGTTTGATTCATTAAGTGAAAACTGGATTAAATAAAAACATTAGAAAATGATTTCCTAGCCTTACTAGCATCTGAACTTCTCCCCTGAGGACCACAAGAAGAAGAAAAAGAAAAACGTTTAAATCACCAGGAAAAGTAACATCTGATCACAGTGAACTACCAACCTGACGACTCGTGTCCGGTGTACTCGTACATCTTGTCCCAGGTTCCGTTCTCCTCCTTCCAAATGATGACTTTGCGGTCATATGAACAGGATGCTAGAATGTTGCCAAACATCGGGTGAGCCCACGCTACCTGCCACACAGGACCCTCGTGGCTACAAAACACACATACACATAAACATATATTATGGAAGAAGTCAAAAACGCCAATAAAAGAATACAAGTTTAAAAGTGACTGTAGTGTTGCAGTGAAGATTAAATCTTTAGAAAATAAACTGAAATGTATTAACATCACTTGATTGCTTACTTATACACAGAAAACACACTTTCTAGTTATAATATAATCTCTGCATTATCAATGTGTACATTTGATCATGAAGCTGGGATTTCTTACCCTCTGAGATCTGCCACCAGGATCTGGCCTCCATTCCTGACATCAAAGATCTTGACTGTGCGGTCAGAGGAACAGGTGGCGAGTCGAGTCCCATAATAATCCATCTGGGCATCATGCTGAAACAGACAACAGAGCAGCATTAGGAATGTCCCACATATATGATTTTTATGTTCACAGCAGCAAAAGCCCCAGACAGTGAAAGTATAACACCTTAATAACTGCAAATGAATAGATGGTGCTGAAATGCAGAAGTCAACTCCTGTTTTCTAAACTTTGACCAGAACACACGACTGATGTGTGAGATAACAGCATCATTTGAATGTGTGGTCTTTACTTCCAAAATGAACATATTGCGGTGCTTGATCAGACTTATTTTGTCAGTGAAAATGAGAATACATTTAAAAACATTTCAACTAAATGTCCCCATTAAATTAATGACAAAGTAAAACACTTATGAAACACTGATTAAGTATAGATTAAAGATGATTACTTATCACAATCATTACGACTAAATAACCTAACCACTTCCAAGGTTATCGCATTGTATTTTCTGTCTAGCCTCCTGTTTGAGTTACACAAGTTATTAATCGTTTTACTTAAGGAACCAGAGATCAAAATAGTGTCAAACAATCTTCATTAATATTTCAACATGTTACAGCGGGACCCCTTAATGACAAACAAGCGTCAGAACAGTGTCAAAAATTCATACAAAATACAATTATTACCGTCTTACACAGAAATGTGTAAATTTGTGATAGTGAAAAACCGCTAACTGTTAGCTTTAGGGATCAGCGATTAAACAGGATAAAACTGAAAAACTTACGATCATATCCTCATGTGAGGTATCCACTGTGTTTATAACGGAAACCTGTAATTCACAAACAGACAATGAATCAATAATTTAAGCAAAAAATACAATTTCTACACTGAAAGATTAGCCTTCTGTCATTAGCCAATGTGCTAACGAGTTGACAGCTAACAAGACTCGTCAGCAGCTAACGGTAAACATTAAACATCCCATAATTTGACCTGACGCTAAAACATAAAAGGGACGAGACTTACCATGACTACAGCTAAACTCTCCAAACAAGATCTGGTCTCTATGAAATGAATTAACCAGATTCACAAAGTATTCCGACGTGGCAACAAGTAGAGAAGCCGCTTCCTCCGCGAGTCCCACCTCACTTCCGACCGGGTAAAACACAAACCCGCAGTAACAGTTCCACAGATTTTTTTTTTTTAAAACTTTATTTCTACAATAGTGGTGATATTCTTTGCAGTTAACCACACCAACAATAACACAACCACAAAAATAAATAATAAGAACGATAAATCTTTGCCTCAGATATTGGAGTACAGAATTTTGTACTTCTTTTGTTTCATTTTCTGTATATTGTGCTTTGCGTTACTATGTCTGTGTAAAATTCTTGTACTGTTTTCATGCTGCCTTCTTGGACCAGGCCACTCTTGAAAATGAGATTAAATATCTCAATGAGATTTCACCTGGTAAAATAAAGGAATATATATATTGGGAAAAGAAGCAAATACATAACTAACAATAATTTCCTCTAACTACCTCTGCCAATAATAATAATAATAATTATATTAATAACAAACTCAGGTTAAGATAGAAACAAAACATGAACTTTCATAGTACTTTATCTTTAGAGTACACAAGAGGAGTAAATACTACTTGTTTCAAAAAACAAGTTACTCTGAGTGTATAACCCCCCCACCCACACACACACACACACACACACACACACACACACACACACACACACACACACACACACACACACACACACACACACANACACACACACACACACACACACACACACACATTCGCACGCACAAACAAAAAGAAAAAAAAATCAGGTTCAAACTTTGCTTCTTTTAAAACTAAAATACGTCCTGAAATATACTGACAAAAATTATTATTAAAAAAAATTTTATTTCCCAACAGATTCTTTGAAAATATATTGTTATAAAAATAAACAGGTTGTTTTCCTCTGTAATTTCTACACAAAGCAAAAACAAAAAATGTATTTAAAAAAAATGAACAAGAGCCTTATTTTCCACGTTTTTTTCCACGTTTAATTTCATGGATTGATTGTCAATTGATTGTTTTTAAATTGCTGATCTGTGGACACTTTAAAACCAAAGCGGTGATATCTCATCTGCCCACAAGGGGGCGACACAATCTCATAATTGTCTGACCTGATTTCTATTTTTATCCGAACCCACCGAGGATCAGGTTCGGCCTTTGGTTCTCCTCTCAGCCCACCAGTCTCGCCATGTTGTCAGGGTAAATCTGTCGCCCCACTTTACTTACTTTTCCGAAAATTGAAACTTTTTGGGCGACGTGTCCGCTGTGAAAGTGTCACCATGTCGAGTGTTTCCTACCACATCTCCAACTTGTTGGAGAAAATGACATCTACTGACAAAGATTTCAGGTACAGTAAGAGAGTTTGTGGGCAGCTCTGAAGTGAGTTGACACTTTTTAGCCTGACTGGAATCATGCGAGTGAAATTTTATTACAGTGTGTGGGAAATTGTGCCACATCTGTAAAGTAAAATCTTTATTATCTCTCTAGAGACATTACAGGTCGTATTTTAAAATAAATCTAACATAAATGATTTTAAAGAATGAGGTGCTTTTATTAATTCCTTAGATTTGACAGATGCTTCAAACTCTCTACATTCAATATACCGTTACACAGAGGAGTTATAAACCTGTAAATTAAATCAGAGTTTATTTCTGTCCAAAAATAAACACCAATATCAAGCATCACCATCACAGTTATTTCATCTGTGTGTCCAGGTTCATGGCCACGAATGACCTGATGCTGGAACTGCAGAAAGACAGCATTAAACTGGACGAGGACAGCGAGAGGAAAGTGGTGAGCATGCTGCTCAGACTGCTAGAGGACAAGAACGGAGAGGTGCAGAACCTGGCTGTGAAATGGTAAAACTACCAAACAGTTCTGGTCACACATTAGGATCCATAAACAGAACCCGATTCATGTTCAAGACAGATACTGGTGTACATTTGTTCCTTTGATATAGTGGATTTCATGTTATTTAACCTGGATAATCAAATTAAATTCAAAAAGTTGTTTGTCTGCATTAAAAATAAGCCCTAGATGTGTTTGGTTTTCAGCCTGGCCCCTCTGGTGAGCAAAGTGAAGGAGCCTCAGGTGGAGGCGATGGTGGACATCCTGTGTGGAAACATGACGTCAGACAAAGAGCAGCTGAGAGACATTTCCAGCATGGGACTGAAGGCTGTGATCGCCGAGCTGCCGCTGTCTTCCTCAGGTGAAGGCTCGTTGTTTCTTCAGCTGCCTGCTTGTGTCAGAGCTGATGATTATCAGGTTTCCGTTTGACATTAAAGAGATGCAGGAAATGAACTGTAAGTGCAGAAAATGACTGATATGTTCCAGACTGCAAGGCTTTTTAAATGGATCATTTACACACATAGAAACGAAATATTCATGCACAAATTGATTATTTAAAGTCCTTGTCTTCTAAAATTAAATGTTATAATAAACCAAGCTTTGAACCACTTTCAGAGACTTTATTAAAAAATGTAAGCACTTTCAAAACCTTGAAAATACAACAAAATTTCAAGGCCTTTAAAGGATTTTAATCACCCTGATCCTTCTATGAACCCGTGTCAGCAGGTTTGACTCTGACGATCAGTGTCTGCAGGAAGATCACCTCCCAGCTGATCGGAGCGATGGGGAAACAGGAAGACGTGTCTGTTCAGTTAGAGGCTCTGGACATCCTGTCGGACATGTTGGGAAGGTAAATGTGGGTCCGTCCAAATCCACAGGTGAGGTCTCACACAGAAATGAGACAGGAACATCTATAATTAGATCACCAAATCTAACTGGTCAAAATATATTTGAAACATCACCGAGAGGTGACTGGGTCGTACAGCCTGGAGGTCATTAGTTCTACTTTTAGTGGCGTTGACTCTATATTTATGAGTCAGAGCATTTACACCTGCAAAGGTTTTGATTGTTTTTTATTTTCCTGCAGGCTGAGTGGCGCTCTGGTCAGTTTTCACGGCTCTTTGCTCTCCAGTCTGCTGCCTCAGGTAACAACCAGTCACTCAGACTCCAGCTTATAGAGTTCATCTTGTGTGCTAGTTTGTAATTTTTCACTGAAACAAAGAAAAAAAAACTTGGGGTCAAAAATGCAAGAAGATGCAACATTATCAAGACCACAGTAATGTGCATACTAAGAGCAGATAAACAGGCTTTAAATATTTTCACTTATTTGATCATTTCTTCGTTTGTCACCTTGATGATCCGTCAGCTGACCAGCCCCAGAATGGCCGTCAGGAAGCGCTCCATCCTGGCTCTCGGTCACCTGGTGCCCTGCTGTAGCCCCGCCCTGTTCTCCCAGCTGACTGAACACTTACTGACTGAGTTGGCCAAGAACCCGCCCACGTCGGTGACGAGGACGTACATCCAGTGTATGGCCACCGTCAGTCGGCAGGGCGGCCATCGAGTCGGTGAGACGGGTCACTTAAAGCGGCTCTCTGGAGCATTTTTCTCTGTATCAAAGTTTTCTAAATGTTTTAAATGATATTTCAGGTCTAAACTATGATCTATGGGTTGAGTTCCACAACATCTGTCATTCTGATGAAGACCCTCCTTCCTCCTAGAGACCCCTTTGCATTATTTCTTGCTGCCGACATTTTTCAGCCAATGAAATTCAAATGTCTGCATTGTCTGAACATGCACGCGCATCGACCAAACCTGTACCAGTAGGGGGCGCTGTCGTACAGGACGCTCCGTGTGTTTCTCTGCCGTCTCAGCCGTTCACTGAGGACTCACGGCTCATTTCTACTAAAAACCTACCCATTCTCCAGCTAAAGATGGATTTATTTTTATTTTTAAACCTTTCACCTCACAGAATGGCAAGGCTTGACAGGATTATGCGTTTATTTTGGTCAGAAAGTTCATCCAGGGCCGAGTCAAGTTCAGCTTCAGAGTCCAGCAGCAGCTCTCTGCTGACAGAGCTAATATCAGAAGCAGCAGGGACAGAGAGGGCTCATCAGACCCTCGTAGTGTTGTTGGAATAAGATTGTGAACTGTGAGTGATTAAACCCTACACATTGAGCAGTACAGTTCATGTCCGAAGTATATGCGCCGCGCGCACGCGCGCACACGCGTGTCGAGATGTTTTGAGGAGGAGCCTTTGGACGCTAGATTCAAAAACTGCTCTCCTGATGAAATCCTCCGGAGTGCCGCTTTAATTCCTGCTGCATCAAGAAGAGCAAACAGCTTGTTATGATTGAGACTCAATCTCAGAATTTAATAGCATTTATGCTATTTATACGCTTTAACATCAGTCCAGTCTGTTTCTCTGTTCAGAGAGCTGTCTGCACCAGGTCAGATGGTAATTGTTCATGACCTTTCAGAAAACCACTTCAAAAGACCTCAACTATCCTTTAATGCAACATTTCAATAGAAAATAATAGTGAAGATCCATAAATCACATGGAAACATGGACAGGACTGTAAAAGGAACATATATTTTTACAGGTTTTGGATCAATTTATTACAAAGGAGACATAATAACTGCATTCTTAACACTTAAATATAATTTCCTGTTTAAGATTGAGTCTTTTAAAAAACATTTGCCTGATGAATGTCTAGTTTGTTGAGTGAATGTTCATTTTAAGTTGAACAGAGTGTTGGAGGAACATTCTGACCCAGCTGATTTGATTTGTCTTGTAGGTGAACATTTAGAGAAACTGATCCCTATGGTGGTGAAGTTCACCAGCGTAGAGGACGACGAGCTGAGGGAGTTTTGCTTCCAGGCCTTTGAAGCTTTTATTCGAAGGTGCACACGCACACAAACACACATGTTGTTTTATGCCGATTCCACTCGTCTCCCCTTCCATCCATCGATACAGGCAGGTTAAACATCTGGGAAATAAAACAACTGGAGAGGAAATCAGCACAAAGACACAAACAAACACTCTGCTGATTATCAGGAGCCTGTAATTGATCAAAAACACACACAGATTGTTTCCTGTTACATGAGTTATTAGAAGGAACCTGATCAGCTTTGTTTAACTTTGATTAAAAAAGACTATTTATTGGGTCTTTGCTGTCTTATGAGACTATTTAGTTTTTGTTTTCATGGATCAGAACTGGACTGGCCTAACCACAGTTAATGGTTCCACTTTATTAACAGCTTTTATTCTATAAGATAAAACAAAAACATGTTTAAATTCACTGAACTCGCCCTATGAGCATACACACCTTTTATTCGTGTTGTGTCGACTGTTTGTCAGGTGTCCGAAGGAGATGTCACCTCACGTTCCCGCGGTGACTCAGCTCTGTCTGAAGTTCATGACCTTTGACCCCAACTACAACTATGATGATGGGGAGGAGGATGAAGATGACAGCATGGATGTAGAAGAAGGATTTGATGAAGGTTTCTGAGACCCATCAGTCCATTTATGTGTTGAAGTTTCAGGACAGATTGAAATGAGGGATGTACCGATACCACTTTTTTCAAAACCGATCCGATACCGATACTTAAATCTGAGTACTCGCCGATACCGAGTACCGATACCGATACTTCTACCACACAAAAAAAATGCAACAAATTGGAATACAGGTTTTATTTTTTTCTTCTCTGCTTTTTACAACAAATAACTGAGTTAGATAAAAAAAATAAAATATATTAATAAAATCGATCACAAAACTAAAATATAAGGTGAAAAATAACCATTTTCTGTGATTTCACAGTGAAATTATTGCAGTTTTCCACATTTTAACCAAATAAAATGAACTATTTGGCGCCATCTCCAGCTCTCAACCCACACTGTTCCTCTTTAGCTCAATAGCTCCCCCTAGTGTTCAATATAGGAAATTACAACAGAAATCACAAGTCACAGTTCCTTGTATCAGGTAACTTTAACCGATACTATTGGTATTGGTATCAGGCCGATACACCAGTATCGATACCGATACCAGTATCGGTATCGGTGCGTCCCTAATTGAAATATAATGAAAATGTAGATTCAGAAATAATCAAGAAAAAGCTTCAAACAAAATCTGGTTTTACCTAAAATATAATTTGTTTTTGTTAGAATTAATTCTGTTTTTAGTCAAACCTCGAGTGAAAAACTGTTATAAATAAATCAGATCTTCTCTTGACTTTAGGTGCTCGTGTCAGAACTTTTAGTTTTTTTATTTCTTATTTAAACATTAACCCAATCACAGTCCAGACGAACTCTGTGTTGATCATCCAGAATCAGACGACGAGTACAGCGACGATGACGATATGAGCTGGAAGGTTCGCCGCGCTGCAGTCAAGTGTGTGGAGGCGCTGATCAGCACCCGTCGGGACCTCCTCCTCTCCTTCTACTCCTCCGTCTGCCCCGCTCTGCTGATCCGATTCAAGGAGCGCGAGGAGAACGTGAGGGCCGATGTGTTCGCTGCGTTTTCCACTCTGCTGAGGCAAACGCGAGTCGGTTCTAGTCACCAGGGCATCGTCTCGCCTGGTTCAGACCCGGGGGCCAGCCGCCGGGAGGAAGAGCCGGCAGTCGCTCTGCTGAAGAAGCAGGTGCTGAATCAGGGTGTTGGTAGCTCATTTATTTGTGCGCAGGTCTAATTTTTGGTGTGACTTTGTGTTCAGGTTCCAGTGATCATAAAGGCTCTCCACAGACAGTTAAAGGAGAAGAGCTTTAAATCTCGACAGGGATGCTTCTGTCTTCTCACAGAGCTGGCTCACACGGTACCTGGAGCACTGGAAGAGCACATACCTGCACTAATACCTGGTACACACACACACACACACATGCATGCACACACACACACACACAAACACACACACACACACACACACACACACACACACACACACACACACACACAACAGGCATGTCTAAAAGGAAGATTATGGCTAAATTTGAAGCCTTCAGACATGAAACATGAAAACATTTATGTGGTTTATAATCTAATGTGAATTTAACTATTATATAAAATTGGCACTTGCCACCTGCAGTACTTAGATCCTCCACCAGAGGGCATACAACCTTTATATGTTTGATACAGCAGCTTTTTGAGGACTGAACTAATCCTGTCCTAGAAACTTAAAAATAGTCATATTAGATATAAAACATACAACGTTCTATATTTACATTTGTGGTTTCACTGCTTCATAAGTTGGTCCTCACAAAGACAGACAAGTACATTTGGTTTATTTATTTATTTTTTAAACCATCTCTTTGTCTTTTCCTTCAGCTGCTTTGTCTGCCCGTTCTTTTCTCTCCCATCTACCTGGTTTCTCTCTTTTCCTCTTCATCCCTCCCTCCGTCCTCCAGGCATCGTCTTCTCCCTGACAGATAAATCCACCTCCTCCACCATGAGGATCGACGCCCTCTCCTTCTTTAACGTCCTCCTCCTCTCTCACCCTCCTCAAGCCTTTCAGCCACACATGCAGGTTCTTCCACGTTAGCTTTTAGAACATTTTAAAGTGTCGCTCTGAGTCTGCATATGTTGTTTACAGTACAGTAAAGGTGATGCTGCTGTGTCTCCTGCAGGTTCTGCTGCCTGCGGTCCTGGCGTGTGTTGAGGACACGTTTTATAAGATCACGTCGGAGGCCCTGCTGGTCACTCAGCAGCTGATCAGAGTGATGAGGCCTCAGGGACAAGCGGCCACGCCCGGAGGCTTCGACCCTAAACAGTTTGTAAAGGAGGTACGTCAGTCCAGTCTCATCGGCGCAGTTTTACCTCCACTCTTCCTAAAGTTTAAAGAAAAAATCTATTTATAGGAAACTAAATCTCCTCACCTTACCTTTTTATTAGATTATGATTTCCAGCAGTGTTATGAGTTCAGATTACCAGTTAAAACTAACAAATGATTTATTCTAGTAAACTTTATTGCTGTTCATGGCTTGTTTTTGTCTGTTGTTGTTTACTTTGTTTTATACTAATTTATTCTTTGTTCCTGTTTACGTCCTTTCGTTTATTTGCCTTGGATCAGTTGTTTTTCGAGTCCAGATGCGTTTCATTTTTTCACCTGTTCCTAGTAAAACTTCCTTTCCTCGAGGTGTTTTCTGTAACGATGAAGAGGCTCAAAGCAACGGACATCGACCAGGAGGTGAAGGAGCGGGCCATTTCCTGTATGGGTCACATGGTGTGTCATCTTGGCGAGCACCTGGGGGCGGAGCTTCGGGGAGTCCTGGCCATCTTTCTGGAGAGATTAAAAAATGAGATAACAAGACTAACAGCAGTCAGAACCATCGCCCTCGTTGCTTCTTCTCCATTAAAGGTTCAGTGAGACATTTTATTTTCCTACAGAGGACAGACGTCCTACCAGAGACATGAAAATAACTCCCCTCTGTCTCCAGGTTGACCTGTCGTCCATCCTGCCCGAGGCGCTGTCCGTGTTGGGGTCTTTCTTGAGGAAGAACCAGCGCGCTCTGAAGCTCGGCACGTTGGCGTGTCTCACAGCACTCGTCACTCATCACTCTGCCAGCATCAAACCTGCAGCTCTGGAGCCCGTTCTGAGTGAGATCCCCCCTCTGGTGGATGAGAGTGACATGCACGTATCACAGGTATCACGCCCTCTCCACGTACTAAATAAGGGAACATTTTCTTGAATAAGAAATAAGATGACACCTCAGTTATTGTTTGAGTAGTCAGAACTTTCAGTGCTCAGGTGCAAAAAAAAAAAAAAGGCTTCACTTCTGAACAGCAGCAGGAGGTGGAGATGCTTGGTCTCCCTTTATACCGGTCTACTTTTATACATTCTTAGGATCCTGCCACAGCAGGGTATCCGCGGAGTCTTGAAAAGTATTAAAAGGTGATAAATCAATTTTGGGAAATTCAAGACCCTTATAAAGTATTAAAAAGTCTTATCACGGCTTTATAAAGTCTTAAAATTTGGAACGAAAAAAATCTGAATTTGACGTCCAACAGTTTGAGTCCCAAAAACATCGTAAACGTGTTTGAATTTAGTCATTTTTATTTTAAAAAAGAACGGGAAACAAAGTTAGTAATCCTTCTCTCAGAGCACCAGGGCGGGCGGTGCAGAAGTTCAAAAGCACAATGTACGCTCTGGTGTTCCCGGTGAGGATTACGAACGCACCGAAATGTTAAGACGGAAGAGAATCTCGGTGAACGCTGCCGCATAATCAGAATGGCGGTGAGGTATTAAAAAATATTGAGACGGTCTTGAAAAAGTCTTGAAAAGGTGTTGAATTTAACTTCAAGATTCCTGCATATACCCTGCACAGATTGGCTTTGATTCCAGGGGCGTCAGAAGCAAAAAAAATGTGGGGGGGACACTTCCCCAAAGAAAAAAAATCTTTGGCGTAGACGCCATTTTCTGCACTCTGGCGCATTTAACAAGTTGTCAAACATCTATTTTACCTACAGTAATAAAAACTGAACTCAGTAACTATTTCAGAGTCAGATTCAACAGGAAGTCTTCATTTTAAGCAGCTGTGTTCCCTAGAACACCATCAGCTGGACTATTCAAATCTTAGAGAAAAGACTTAGGAAAACAAATCAGGGAAGTACAATGACCTGCAGTGGTTTCGTGTCAGAACTAAAGATGTGAACACAGTGACAAACTCCATAGTTCAAAGACATGATAATGGTCTGCCATGTCTCCAGTTCTGGAAGGAACTTGTTAGAAAATCAGCTGTTCAACCCTCAAAGCTCTACCAGTTCTCTACTGGTAACCAGGTAAAGTTCAGTCCTGTTAGTACTGGTTGGTTTAGAATGATGTGACTGACTGACTGACTGCAGCATCTTCCACTGAAATGACAGGAAAAGTTTTAGTTTGTCGTAAAGTAACTCAGTCTGGTTGTAGCTGAACTACTGAAGTAGGGAACTGGTACAAATACTACAAAAAGTACCCACTACTGAAGAACTGATTCTACAGCATATCTAACTTCTAATCAAATGTTGAATGTGTGTTTCTTTTATTCTCGTTGATAATGAGAATACCAGCAGGTGGCGCTGGACTGAATCTGAATAATTTAACCTTTTAAACATTTAATTAAAAACCTCACCTCTTTGTTAATCCTGTTTTATATAATAATAATGTATTTTTTTTCTAGCTCAAATAGTATTATTACTAGTCAAATAGAAAATACAGATATTCACAAGTATTTTGTTACTAGTAGAAATTCTATTTAAGGAAATCCAACAACTGAACTGATCTGAACTGAAACCAAATCCTTAAACTAAGGTGGTCACTGTAACATTTATTATTCAGACTGATATTCAGATATCTCAATCAGCTGTTCCAAGTAAAATTATAAAATGTAATATTCCAGATAATACCATTCTGCTATCCACTCTGAACACTTCAGATAACTTCAATGTAATTCTTAGGACTCATTTAGTCACATTTCCCATTCATGTGTATTATTGGGTTTGAAGAACAACTTCCACTAATCTATTCTTCCTGTCTGGAATAAACATGGTGGAGCTCAAATTGAATTCATACCATTTTAAGTAGTTATAATTTAACTGTACTAATGATGTCATTGTAAGTGGACTATTTCAGGCTAAAGAGTTTTATTTATGGATAGGAGGAATTAAATAAGTGACATCAACTATTTGAAAACAAATGTCAAGAACCTGATTGTTCTTAAGAAGACTGAAGATCTACCTATCAGAAATGAAAATAGTACTAGCTTTTTTAATGTACTGTATGATATTTAAATACATTACTGACAGCTGGAATAGTGTTTTTATCCAATTAAAATAAGTCATTTAACTAGTAACAGTTAAATTATAGGTATTTAAAGTGAGAGTTTCTCCTAAGAATGTAATTTTAGCTATTGTGGAAATCTTAATTTTTAATAAGGAAAATAGATTTGATCAGGATAAAATACGGCTCTAATATTACTGATGATCTTTAATGTTCTCTTTTGTAAAATAAACAACCGTTGTGTTTAAATGTTACACGTCGATCCCCAAATTAAGTACCGGTACTTATTACTTATTATTACTTATTTTATTTAGATGCATTCACTTTTTTATTAGAGAACATGTGATTATCTGGGGATTTACCTCCTCTGGTCATTCAGTTCTTATTCCTGTCCCTCTCCAGTCTGGACCTCCAGTAACCCTCCGGTTCTGGTCGACCTGCTTCAGGTTCGGTTTGCTTGGTTCAGGTAGGAGGAGGGGCGGTGCAGCGGGTGAAGCGCTGACTGGTTACAGCGTGAACACCTGAGCTGCACTGGATCGGAGCTCACGCGCTTTAAAAAAAACAAAAAACCCGCAGCTTTTTTCACGCGCGTCTGTTGTCTTTATTGACAACCCGTCCTGGCAATCACTTTGATCGGTTTTGTACCGGAGCAGTGTAACCTGGAAAACATGGAGTGGACTCGCGATCTATGTAAATTCTAATGAATCAAGTGGAATGGATTTCTTTGAGAACAACCGAAAGAGCGCAAAGCGGCTCGGTAAATGTGGGGGGGTCCAAATGCCTGATTTTACAAAGTGGGGGGGACACGTCCCCTCCTGACATAATGGTTGCGACGCCCATGTTTGATTCACAGTTTTGCCAAACAAATAGAAAGTTCTTCTGGGAGAATGAAATGATTTCTGTAAGAAGCTGATTAGAGAGAGAGATCAACTCCAGGTAGACTCGGGATTATCAGTAGAATACAGTCCAGTACTGTTTGAGTTGGGGAAAAAAAACGGTTTAGAAAACGACACCAAAGTAAACAGCTGTCTCATGCAGCAGATTAAAAATCTCAGCATTATTTTTATTGGTAGAAATTTTCTCCTAAATGTTTTGATTGGCTGTTAACTTCACTCCCCTGTTATTATCTCTTCTTCTTAAAGCACCAACATTGGGCTGGGTACCAAAACATGGTACTTCTTAGGTACCAGTCCAGTACTGGAAAAAAAAAGTACAGATTTCAGTACTTTTATAATAAAATGTCTCTGTAAATGAGCCGCTTCATTTCATCCAGCTCCACTCCACTCCACGTTACGTGGTGCGCTTCCTCACACACACAATTCCACCTCTCCCTTTCAGCAACAGTTCTCCTGCAAGCGTAGCAACTTCCGGGTTGAAAATGCCCAAAAAATATAAAGTTTGGCTGCATTTTGGAAAGGTAAACAGGAACAGAGCAAAATGCAACATATGCAGTAAGATTTGTGCCGTGAAAAACAGGAATACCAGCAATTAGTCAGAGCAACTCATCGCGCATGGAATTAACATGCGAGCTGCAGCGTGAAGAGTCCGACTGCAAAAAAAAAAAAAGAAAAAAAAAAAGCAGACCCCGAGCTTCCGGCCTCTGCTGCATCAGGAGGTGTGATGGGGAAGACTGTGACGTAACAAAGTTCCCTCGGTAAGCAATAAATAATAATAAAAGCATAAATATTCCATAAAACGTTTTTTTTTTGTTTAATTAAAAAAAAAACTTTTAATACTTTGTTATTTTCTGTCAGAATTATACATATAGGTACCAAAAGAAAGTATCGTTAAGGTACTGGTATTATACCAGGTATTAGTAGTATATTTAACAGTACCCAGCCCTACATGCAGGTATGTTTTTATCTACATATAGTAAAGATACTCTCTCACACCATTTGGTGACACTACTATTTACATTGTGACTCTTTCTCCAGCCACCATAGAACTGATAAACCTCACTGTGTTTCTGACATCTTGTGTAACTTATTAAATGCTGACATCAATCAGGTGATAAAAGCTTTCTTTGTGTCAGTGCTAGATGTAAACCTTCTTCTCTGTAGGTGTCTGTAACCTTGCTGACGTGCATGGCCAAAGCCTGCCCCTCCTCTCTGGCTAAGATCAGCTCATCTGTGCTCCCCGGAGTCTTCAGACTCATCCACTCACCGCTGCTGCAGGGCGGTGCGTTAGCAGCCATCCTGGACTTCCTTCAGGCTCTGGTTCTGTCTAAAGCCACCAACCTGGGCTTCAGGTAAGACGGTGACCTCAAAGGCCGAGTGCTGTTCTCCGGTCAACGCACGTCTGGTGGGAAAGCCGATAACCGATAATGTTTTTGTTGACCCACAGGGGTTTACAGCCGCTGATAGCGATCATGTAGTTTTAGAGCTGATGTTGCAAATAATAACCTCTTCTGTTTGCCAACACTTCAAAACACAATCACACAAAAATGCGGTGTTTCCCTCAGGCTTGTAAACAGCTGTTATTTCATCAGGAGACGGGAAAACCTTCCAAAACTCACAATGCTGGAGTTTCTTTAGGTGATTAAACGCTATTATATTTTCTCAGAGAATATAAAAACAGCACAGTGAAACTGGATCGGCGCTGCCCTCGCTCCAGATGAAATCACGTCTCCAGAGCGTGAACGTCACTCTGAGTCACATCGGAGTCACATCGGAGTCAGCTCAGACTGTTAGTTTAAGGAATCAATAATGACGTGATTACTGTTGTTAAGGGGAACTCCACAAATTCTGTTGATAAAAATCAGTCCGCTAATCACAGGCAGTAAGACTTAGTCTGGTGAAGCTGTTGTAATGTCTTCTGCGGCTCAGCAGGACTTTTGTCAAGAGCTAATTTGTTTCCAGCTGACGTTCGGAGACTTAAACCGAAGCTGATGTTTGACATGAGCAGATGATATCTCACATAAAGACTAACATCAGCTCTTGGCTTCATGTGATGGCATGAAAGCTGATCTATTTGTCTGAGGGGTCTAACCCCGTCCTGTGGAACGTTTTCAGTGACTTATCGAGGATATTGTCAGATGAGATCAGGCTCTTCGGGCCTCTGTAGGACATACGTTTATCTGTAGGAACAGACAGCAACAGTTTCTGTTTATAAAAACACAAAAAAGTGGAACTCATCCCATCAAAATGACATCAACCAGGTCTAGAAAGAGCCCTCTCATCTAGACTCAGAATATATATGAAAACTGAAAGTTTATACTCCTAATCAACAGAATTTAATGGTTCTGTGAAATGTGTGTGACCAGATCTTTGATCATATCCAAGTAAGGTAGTGATATCTGACTTTATGAGACTTTAGTTAGACTTCATGCATTTAGTGTCTTTTTAAAAACAGGATTATTTGAGGTCAGATGTCTGAGTTTATTCTTTTATTTGAATATTGAGTTTTTTTCTCCAGTCAGTTGCTGAAGTCTCTCGTGGAGCCATTTCAGAGCTCAAAGTCCTCCTCAGACAGCAGCGTCCTGCACAGGCAGTCCTACCACTCCGTCGCTCGCTGTGTAGCTGCTCTGTCCTCTGCCTCACCCAAAGACTCCCCTGGAACCGTGTCTGGACTCATACAGCAGGTATGTGACTTGGTGCAACGCTCAGAGTTTATATGGTGTTACCTTTTAAGCTCTCGTCTCCCTTCCTCAGGTGAAGAGTCCTGGATCTCCAGAGTCGGCTCGTGTCCTGGCTCTGTTGTGTCTGGGGGAGGTGGGGAGGAGCAGCAGCCTGGGAGGGAGTAAGGAGGTGCAGGGAGTCATCCTGGAAGCCTTCTCCTCCACCAGCGAGGAGGTAAAACTGGATTAATCCTGGGGTGTAAATCCTGGTGGAATCAGCTGATATTGGTTCATTTTATGATGCTTTACTTTGAATTATTTACCACATTGTGGTTTTGTTTAGTACTAGTTTAGTTTAGTACTAGAGTCGTGTACTACGACTCTAGTACCAGAATTCTAGTACCAGACTGTGGTATACGACTCTAGTACCATACTCCAGTACCATACTGTAGTACACAACTCTAGTACCAGAATTCCAGTACCAGACTGTAGTACACGACTCTAGTACCAGACTGTAGTACACGACTCTAGTACCAGAATTCCAGTACCAGACTGTAGTACACAACTCTAGTACCAGAATTCCAGTACCAGACTGTCGTACACGACTCTAGTACCAGAATTCCAGTACCAGACTGTAGTACACGACTCTAGTACCAGAATTCCAGTACCAGACTGTAGTACACGACTCTAGTACCAGAATTCCAGTACACGACTCTAGTACCAGAATTCCAGCACCAGACTGTGGTATACGACTCTAGTACCAGAATTCCAGTACCATACTGTAGTACCAGACTCCAGTACACAACTCTAGTACCAGACTCCAGTACCAGACTGTAGTACACGACTCTAGTACCAGACTCTAGTACCAGACATAATAATAATAATGCATCAGTTTTATATAGTGCTTTTCAGGTCACTCAAAGACGCTTTACAGAGTTGCATTATTCATTCACACAGTCATTCTCACCGGTGGTGGTAAACTACGACAGACGTCTGTAGCCACAGCTGCCCTGGGGCAGACTGACAGAAGCGAGGCTGCCATTCTGCGCCATCGGCCCTTCTGACCACCACCAACATTCACACACAGTCACACTCACATTCACACAGGCAAGTTGGGTGAAGTGTCTTGCCCAAGGACACAACGACAATCTAACCCAGCCAGAGCTGGGGATCGAACCGATGACCCTCCGGTTACCAGACCGGCCACTCTACCAACTGAGACATGAAAAGTAATTTAAAAAGTTGAAAAATGAATGTATTCAGTTTGTTTCTCGTGCAGCTTAAATTCTTTGCAGTCATATTTTTGTTTCATGACAGGAGATGATTTGTTTGATTGTTTCCAGGTAAAAACAGCAGCCTCCTGCGCTTTAGGCGGCATAGCAGTCGGCAGTCTGGATGAATATCTTCCTTTCGTGCTGAAAGAGATCTCAGCTCAGCCACGGCGACAGTACCTGCTGCTGCACTCCCTCAAAGAAGTCATCAGGTGTTTGTAACCATTAAATCCTGTTTTGTTTTGTCCTCATCCTGTCATGATTGAGGTAGTGCAGGATCCAAACACAGAGGATGGAGGCAGGAACAGGTGATGTGAAACCAACAAGCTTTATTGCTGGACGAACTCAGGAGACGCAGGACACACTGGGCTGTGACTGAACTAAACAGCATATATAGGGAGGGAGCTAATCAAGGAGACAAGACACACCTGGAGGGGATTAGTGCAGGACACAGGAGGAGGAACACAGGCACAAACTGGACACAAGGGGGCAGAACATGACACATCCAGTCAGACTTGAAGTGAAAACGAATGAATTCACTTCTTTGTCTTTAATAATGTGAGAATCCAGCCCTTCTCTAATATTTAATCTATGATGTTTGTCCACTTTTTACTCTCTCTCTCTCTCTGTTCAGTGCCTGTTCAGCCTCTAGCCTCTCGCCCCACGTGGAGTCGATCTGGACTTTGCTGTTTCAGCACTGTGAGTGTCAGGAGGAGGGAACCAGGAACCTGGTGGCTGAATGTTTGGGGAAACTCACTCTAGTCAACCCAGAACAACTTCTACCCAGACTGAGACAGCAACTTAAAACTGGTATGGATCAGGGTCAGACTGTTGTCTTACTGTAACTGAAATCAGCATCTCATGGATTTCATATTCTGGTATTTTATTATTTTGTCACATCAAAGAGTCCTGTTATTTGTTTAAACACAACACTTATGATCAGCTGGACGAACAGAAACAGAGAACTTGGGGTTTTGTCTTTACTTTTTGCCAGAGTTTCAAACTAAAATCATCTTATTTTGAGAAATGATGGATTTAGAGCTGTTTTGATTGTCTTTTAAACCTAACTTTATGTGGAATCTTATTTTTCTCAAAATATAAAATACAATTGCAAGATCTTACACTGAGAGCACTCAGAGTACATGTTGTGGATGACGCTCAGCTACAGCCAGTGTTGGGGAGTAAATGCATGTATTTAGAATACTGATGTATTCAGTTACAGTTACTATTTTTAAACATGGTATTTGGAATACAGTTACTTTCGTAATACCATTGGAATTTCCACTTTCCTCCAGAAAGATGAATAAATTAATTTCGGGCCGTGTGTCTCCGTGTTCTGTAGGTTATCTATTCCATAATTCCCTAAACAACGTGCCTATGTTACCATAGCAACCCTACCAAAACACAGGGTACACTCCTGACTAGCTGGCATAGCAAGGTAGCAGCAGGTAGCAACCTAGTAGTCTCGTACGGATTCAGACCAAAAGGTGGAGTGGTTGGAGTCACAGCTGCAGCCGATTAAACCTACAAGCAGCGGAGGAATAAATGCATTCACGTCCTGGAAATTCAAGCTAACTTTCACTCTAAAGAAGGAGCGGGGCGAACGAAATATGACGGTTCAGTGTACTGCTAGTTGCGTCCAAAAACTCAAGGTCTAATCTGAAGAAACATCTTAAAGTCAGTTATTTTTATCTTTCTAGTTTTGCTTCCTTAGTGCTTTATTTAACAGCCTGAATTGTGTTAGTTCTGTCATTTCTCACATTTAGTGTCGGTGTTGTATCTGAAATGACGTTAGCTTGATGATGTTGTTGTGGTTTCCGGCAAATGTGGGTTTCATGTTAAGAGCTTTCCATCTGGAGTGCAATGAACATCACTTTGCAATAAATCGTGTTTTATAGGGGAAGTATTTCAAGTATTTAGAATACAGTACCAGGATTAAGCAAAGTGACGGAATACAGTACAAAATACATTTTAAAACAGGTATTCAGTATTCTGTAACTAAATACATTTACAAAGTATTGTCCCCAACACTGGCTACAGCTACAGGAATATCTGTAAAAGTGACTAAATCATTACTAAGCTCAGTCAGCTGTGATGATCCTCTTGATTGTCCATCAGTTGATCTGTTGTGAAGGCACAACGACTCCTTTGAGTGTTTCATTAAAACCATTCTAGTGGTTGTTTTGCTGGGAACAAACACTAGGAGGCAAAAACATCACCCGTCTCCTGCCTTTGACAGCTGGTGATAACAATTACCTGAGTAAATAAAACACATTTATTTAGTTTCCTGTAAACTGTCTTTTCCACTTGTTGTCCTGCAGGTTCCCCTCTGGCCCGCAGCACCGTGGTGACGGCCATAAAGTTCACCATCGTTGACCACCCGGCTCCCATAGACCCACTGCTCAGAGACTGCATTGGTAAAAAACACAGTCAACGTAGTTTTTCTGTTTATTTTTTTGAATAAGTCTCTCAGAAATCTCAATTTGAATATTTACTAGTTATTTTTGAATGTTGATGAACCTGTGATTTCTGCTAATGTCACCTGTGAGCATCAAGTTAGAATGTATTTGAAGACGAAGCTGGTTTTCCAACTTGTATTTTGACTATTCTGAGAAATTTTGAGAAGTTTTTGGTGTTGTTAGTGAAACTAAGCCAACATGGCAGCTTCAGGACCCAAACACGCGTTATTCTAACTGATCCAATCAGGTATAAGGTTGAGTTGATAAGAGTTTCAGCTCTACAGTAATCCTCTCTCGTTCCTCTTAGAGACAGACCCAGTTTGAATCAACATTTGAGAAAGCAACACACACACACATCATTTATTCCTCTGTAACAGGTGACTTCCTGAAAACTCTGCAGGATGATGACATCAACGTGCGCCGCGTCGCCTTGGTGATGTTCAACTCCGCAGCTCATAACAAACCATCTCTGATCCGAGGACTCCTGGGAACGGTTCTGCCTCAGCTTTATAAAGAAACTCAGATCAGGAAGGATCTTATCAGAGAGGTGGCTCAGCTGACGGAGAAGCTGCAGACTTTTAACACTTTGTGCAGATGTGATGTTCTGTATGCGCTCTGCAGGTGGAGATGGGGCCGTTCAAACACACCGTGGATGATGGTTTAGATGTTCGTAAAGCTGCGTTTGAGTGCATGTACACTCTGCTGGACAGCTGCCTGGAGGGGCTGGACGTCCTGCAGTTTCTGAACCACGTAGAAGAAGGACTGAAAGACCACTATGACATCAGGGTGAGCAGAAAACACACAGATCCAGAATCTCACTTGTTCATGACGAGAGAGTTTCCAAAATGTCTCAAATTGTTTGCGAGGGTTCTTTATTTCCTTGCATGAGTTGGAGGCCTCCAAGAAGAAACATGATATCTCAGAAATGTGTCACTTTAAACTAAAAGACAAAACAAACTCAGAAGAGCAGCATCATCAGGAGCCTCCTTCAGTATTTTCATCCCTCTTGCTCTTTGTGTTCTGAAGATGCTGACCTTCCTGATGTTGGCCAGACTCGTCTCTTTGTGTCCTGCGGCTGTTCTCCAAAGACTGGACAGACTGGTGGAGCCTCTCAAAGCTACCTGCACCACAAAAGTACTAAAACACATGGTCTAACCAGCGTGTTGAGGTGATCCCCACCCGTCTAAAACGTCCCCCTGTCCTCCTGCAGGTGAAGGCCGGCTCTGTGAAACAGGAGTTTGAGAAGCAGGAGGAACTGCGGCGCTCGGCCATGCGGGCCGTCGCTGCCCTGCTGGCGGTGCCGGAGGTGGAGAGAAGCCCCAGCATGGCTGAATTTGCCAACCAGATTAGATCCAATGCTGACATGGCGTCCATCTACCAGAGTGTCCAGGGAGGGGAGGGAGCGGGGTTCGGACCCTCAGAGAGCATGGACATGAGCTAGACGTGGCTGGATTTAGAAACCACAGATGAAAATGTTTTAGATCAGATTTGTTCTGCGTCGAAAGTTTTTCTCTTTTTTGTACTTTTTACAGGAGAAAATTTAGTTGATATGAAATAAAGAGTGATCAGCGTTGTGCGTCTGTACACAGGATTTGACAGAATTTCTATTTAAAGTCATTAGTTTTAAATTCCAGGTACAAAAAGAGAACATGTCAGAACTAGAACAACCAAACCACAGAACAACACCAGTCATCTCTGTTCAAATTCAGGAAGGAAATGTGGTTGATGAGCTCGTTATTAGCAGAACACAAGAGAGCCTGTCGCGACCTAAAGCTTCAACCTGTTGGTCTTCCTGTTAAAGAAACACAAATACGATTTGTGTTTTAGATGATTTTATTGCAAAAACACACGTTTTCATAAAAGGAAGTAAAAAAAAACAGATTAATGTAGAGATATATTTAAAATATATGTGTATAATATATGTAATCATTTCCTAATTGTGTTCCTAAAAAAATGTAAATTTTAAGAAATATTTTTCCAAACTGCTGTGTCTCATTAGTTTAGAAACACAAATAGGAATTGATGTGGAGTCTCTTGGTCACATGACCTAGAAGTTATTTAAGTCCATAATTGTCCATAAACATTTAAATAAAAACTTGAAAATGTGCATGCTTACTTATTTACAGCTGCTAGTAAAACGGAGCATAATCAACATCACACTAGACAACATTCTGTCATTTATGAGGCTGGAATGTGGAGCAAAATATTCATTGAAATTATTGGTTCTGCATCATGACAGAATTAATCTGTGGTCTGATGAAATATTTCAAACGTAAGTCTCTAAGGATGGTTTGGGTAAGCCAGGACAGATCAGTCTGTTTTCTACAATGCTGACCTCACACGAGTCATTCAGGTCACAATGATGTCATTATTCAGCTCCATTCAGGTCACAATGATGCCATTATTCAGCTCCATTCAGGTCACAATGATGTCATTATTCAGCTCCACACCCTCTCCATAAGCTGCAGGAGACTTCTCTGTTTGACAGGAGGTGAATCCCAGCAGATCAAAGGCTTGAACATGTTCAATATAACATTTTACAAAAGTTGTGAAGCTTGCAATTAAATTACATGCATGATTTTTTAACATCCAACAATTTCAAAGGTTTACTGTAAATCACATTGTTCATTTAAGAACCAAAACGTGATCTCCCGACAGGCGTCAGTGTTTGTTTTTCCTCTGTGGCTTCTGGACAGTGGAGTAAACAGGTTGGTCTGTAGATCCAGGTGGTTGATCAGCTAATAATTCTGGATTCTGGCAGCTCTTTAAAACCGAATATTGGCAGGAAGCAGAACTGGTTTCCAGGAACAGAACGTCTCCACCTGATCCGTCAGCTGGGCTGCTGTGAAAGCTGACTGTAGAGTAATGCTGCGAGGCCGGGCTGTTTGTAGGAACGTTAGCTGTGGCGTTCATTGGTGTCTGAGCCTGCTCTGGTACCTCCTCATGAACAGACTCCTGACCCCAAAAAAGAGAAAATTCAACAATAAAATGTTAAAACTGTTAACAAACTGAGTAGAAAACATCTGTATGAAAAGCACTAACTTGTTTAGGTTGCTGTTCAGCTGCAGCTTCTGTGTTTCTTGAACACGGCTTTCCTGTCAGAAGTAGAAGACAAGAAATGAAGGCATAAATTAATTTTGAGCACATTTGTTCAAATTTTGACAAATCCCTGCTTCTTACAGTTTATTTTTCTACTTTTCAGTTTTATTTATAATCTTTTTTTTTACTAAACAAAGATTATAAATGTTTAGAAATGAAAGAAATTAAACAATTTATGCTGAACGACAAACACCTGACGAGGTTCTGTTCAAACAATCAGCATAATAAAAGTTGAATTGTGTTATGTTGTACAGTTATATAATATAAAGTCTTACGTTTGTAGATGATGAGAGCTGATACCAATATTACCAACAGAACCAGCATTAGGGGAACTACACGAATGGTTACAGAGTTTTCATCAGTTGCGTCACCTGTAAGAAACAGCAGAGTTTCAGTCTGTTGTTATGCAAGAGGTTAATATTTGGTACAAAAAAAAGGTCAAAATGTTTTAAAATGAGGTGAAAATGTTTTTTTCCTTCCTTCTTTTGTCCTGCAGCAGATTATTTAAAACTGTAAAAAGTAATTTCCTATCAGGAGGAGTAATAGAAGTTCATGATTCTACTAAAAACAATAAGCTTTTTACAATTTTTTATTAAAAAAATACAATTTTTGCTGTTTATGTTTTGCCTTTGTTTAAAACTATTCTTCAAGTCTGGAAAAAGACTAGTGACACATTGTGCTGCACAGTGACTCTAAATTTAGACTTTACAGATTAAAAAAAATCTTTATTATTTGATATCCATGATTAAGACTGATGCTGATTTAAAGAAAAAATAGGGTTAATTAAAAAAATAATGATTTATATAATTGTTAAAACTAGATTTTTCATGAGCACATAAAATGCGAAGGAACTTAAACTGTTAAAGATGCATCAAAACATTTGTTGCTGTAATGTGAACCTCAATATTTTTCCCACGGTTCAAGAAATAAAAATATGAAACCAATAAAATGAAGACGTATTCTGTTTTTGGTCTTTTTAAGGCTGAATTCTAATATCTAATGATACAATTCTGTGTTTTAAACACAATTAAACTTTATAAACAGGAAACTGTAATTTAAAAACAATTATTTTGCATAACAGCCACATTTCTTTCTTTAACTCAAAGTAACAAATCATAGTTGAGAAACAAATCGCTTTTTTACTAAGAGTTTTACTTCTGTTTTCAACCCTGAAACTCAAAATGTAATGAACAGTCTATTAAATTCTCTCAGCATCAATCAAGACTTGGTGCATATTTCTCTGTAAAAGTCACGACCTGTGTGTCAATCTAGAGTCAGACAACTCACCAACAACATCCAGGGACATTCTGTGGGTGAATATTTTTCTGCGTTGCTCATCAGAGTTTTCAGCTCCACACCAGTACGACCCAGAATCAGCTGCTGCTACAGTTATCATTGTTATGGTGAAATTTCCCTTTGGATTGATTTCTTCCATTGAGAATCTGGAGTTCCTCTTTGAGTTTGTGTTTACAAGAAGCTGACATGTTGTTGGATCCTCTCCCTTACAGACGAACTTCGTGAGGTCTTTGACGTTCTCTTCAAATTTACAGAAGTATGTGAGGGTCTGTCCAGTTTTTGATGATTCTGTGAAGTTAGTAATACAAGTAAGTTAGTAGACAAAAGACGATCAGAAGAGTCCAGTCTCAATCCCACACTCAGGAAAACAACTGAATTCTATTTGACACAATACACACAAATCACAAAGAATATTCACTCTACCATAAATTATAGAGCCTGATAATAAGATTTATTATTGAACGGGAAGTTCCTTTTGTGTCTGTTTTACAACATTTAAACCCAATAAAAGTGTTTAAACAGATGTAACCTGTTTCACTGTGACTCAGTATTTGTCAGTCAGGGTTTATTTTAATAAATCTGATCAGGATGTTCCATTCATTCTATGACTTTCTGATGTTTTTTTTAATTAAAAATGTTTTTTGTAAATGTATCTGTTGTTTTAAAAACTAAAGAGAATGTCATGAAGAAAATCAGAATCAGAATCTTTTTGTTAAGTGGGGGCAGAAATTATAAGATTTTTTTTTTCATTCTGCTCCTTTTTTGTTCAAATATGATTTTTTGTTATGTATATCTTATTGTTTATTTTTTGTTGTACTTTAATTTTAAATTTTCTGTGATTTTTCCCCAGACATGCTCAGAACTTTATTTGATTATCCTTGCTCTTTTATTTAAAGTGTTTTTGTCAAATTTTCAACAGAAGAATCAATTTGTGTTATCATATTTTCCATTGATCAGCTTCTGGTGACCTGTTTCTATACAGGATAATAACAGTCAGTCCCATTTTGGTTCATTAAGATTACGTGTTTAAACCTGCTTCTGTGTCTCTGCTTGTTTGATTTTGGTGAAGCTTTTCTTTTCATCTAAAATCACAAAAAAATGATTTTTACGTGTCCTGCATTCAGGTATAGCAGCTGGTTTCCTACATGATCCAGGGCTTTTTTAGCTCGATAAAAAGGAGACCAGATTGCATCCTAATGATGATCGACTTTATTAAACCAGGGTTGCCTCTGGCATCAAAGTAGGCAGGTTACAAAACAAAATATGATTATGTGACCTATAACATATAGAAAACAAGAGTTATAGTTTATAATAAAATCTCAAAGGCTGAAGATGTGAAATCTCACCTTTGACCTGTAGTTGTATCTTTGTGAGTCCAGCTTGATAACTTTCATCATCATCATCATCATCATCATCATCATCATCATCATCTTTCACTCCACACCAGTAAACACCAGCATGATGTGAAGAAACGTTCCTGATGGACACATTGAATCCTCTGTTGGTGTTTTTTAGGGTAAAAGTCTCATTTACCCATGTGGGGCGTTTAGTTGATAATATTTCATCACAGACAAAGTCGTTCTCTTTGCAGATGAACTTGATGTTGGACTTGTACCGAGCTGGATAATCACAGCTGATGGTGATGTCACTTGTTTTGTAAGCAGTATATTGAGCTGTCTGGCAGTCATTGTTCTCTGCAAATCAAACAGAAACAAACAAAAACAACAACATACTTTATAACATCGTAATGCTAAAAAACAGGATGAAAACTCATGAAACCTGCTCTCTACTTGAGTTTAGTGGAGGTTAAATGGGATTGTTCTCATGTTGTTTGAAGTTAGAAGTAAACAATTGATTTTCCAATAAAAACTAAATATTCAATTTTATTTGATAAATCACAGCAAATCTCTGTGTTTGTCATTATGTCTTCTATGCACTTTATAAAAACAATGATTCTGCTCACATATAAACCAGAAATGAAGAGTCACTTACCGACAACTACCTTGATCCGGTCATCTTTAGTTAGTTTTGACTGATGAAATTCACATTGGTACTTTCCACTGTCTTTTAGCTTAAGTTGTCTGATAAACAATCTGAGAAGTTTTTTTTTTGTATCATGATACAGAAAATATCTGTTACTTTTTTCCCACTTTTTTTTCTGAGTACTTAGTTTTGTGTTTGTTCCATTAATAAAAACTTTTACATTTTCAAACTTTTTATCTGAAGGGCATTTGCTGGTAAAATCAACCCATCCTCCCAGGCATCCAATCACTTCTTCTGAGGCCTCAAAACCTGCAGATCAGACAAAAGACAAAGTTCAGAAAACGTCAGTCAGGAAATCCAACAATCAGTGAAAACATTAAAACCAGTTCTGTTCGTACAAAGAACACACGCTGATCACAGAGATAGTGGATGAGTGATGGACGTTTAGTCAAGAAAAGTTCAGTTGAGACAGGAAAAGATCAGGTTGACTGATTCTCAGCTTTTTGTTTTGTGAATGACTTCCTGTCCAGTCTCACTCTTGAACTGAGTGAATCTAATTTTGTCTGGAATTATTATAAATTATTATGAAATATTAACAATTATCTGTTCAAAATAAAAAGACCCAGCTTTGATGAAAATGTCGAGGTTCATTCTGCAGCTCACATACTGAACTCATTGTTCTTTAATTAAAAAAAACAAAAAGCTTGACCTGTAAAAACGGTTCATCCTAAATCCTTGATATTTAAGATTTCAAATAGTAAATCAATGGCTGATAATAGTAAAACTGAAACATGGTTCAAACATTAGGAAAACCGAAAAGATCATTTAAAAATACAAATGAATCAAACCTGATCTAACAGAACAGTTTGAGTGTCCGAAAACACTTTTTGTGACACTGAGTTGAAACATCAGGCTGTTTGACCTTTAATTTGTGAACCTATGCAAAAAATACATAATAAAGCATTAACAATAACAACACAGTAATTCATCAGCTTTTTATTTACCTGTGATCAGTGAGAGGATGAGTAGAAACACCTTCATCGTTTTGGTGACTGAAATCCAATGTGCTGAAACTTTAGCTCCTCTTGTTCTTCCTCTTATCAGTGTTTCCTGAACGTAGATTTTAGATAAACTACCAACACCCCCCCCCACTTCCTTTTCCTCACTCATACTAGACGAGGTGGTTTCTGATGAGAAGGTTTAGGACCAGTTTGTCTCAATAAGGTTCCTAAATAGTTTAAAATCATATGTTTTAAGTTGAATTTGCTTTTTGATTTTCTGTCATTAAAGCTGAGTCAAGCATTGATAAAGGTTCTGCTTAGTGCTTACAGTTCATAACAGCTTCTTCTGCATGTTGGAAAATCATTTTCCTAAATGAAACAACAATGATTGAAAATACTTCACTCAAGGATAAAGATTTATTTATTGCCCTCATAAAAATAAGAATTACAAATTATACATTATATGAGCAAACATTTAATACATGGGTACAAATCAATTTGTTAAAAAAACAATTTTTTTTCTTGAAATCATAAATTAGAAGTTTTTTTTAAAGTGAACCTTCCATTAAGTCCTATAGTAGCGATACTAGGAACAATGTCCACATTGTACTGACTGTAAAGCCATCAGATACCTCTACTGCAGCTTTGAAATGCATAAACCATCAAAACCGCTACATCATCTATACGGAGCCAAAAGGTGAGGAATGTTTATTGTTTTAAATATTCAATCATATTCACACACATCATGCTACACTTAATTAATACAATGAAGCACACCATTCTCCCCATGCTGTTTTTCCTGGCATTCACACACACACACACACACACACACACACACACACACACACACACACACACACACACACACACACACACACACACACACACACACACACACACACACACACACGCTTCCATGCCACACATGCGCACACACCCACCACATATTAATCTATTAAGAGCATGAGGCGCTGATGGTATCTGTAAGAGTTTCCTGTAAGAAGAGTGATGTAATGACCCTTTTTAAACGTCAAAAATGTTCTGCAGAATGTTGCATGAATATAATCAGGTTATAAATAAGACAGGGTGTAAAAAGAATTGTAATAGATTTAAAAAATCAATACAAATTTTTTTGTAAAAATTGCTTTTAATCCCTTATTTAAAGTGATAATGTGCAGTTTTGCTTGTTTTGGGCGCCCTCTGGTGTCCGTTTTAAATCACTGCCATTAAAAAGTTAGCACAATGTTTCAGCTTCTAAACGCCTAAATCTAAGTGTTAAAATGTCTCCTCAGCCTTCATAGCTTTCTACAGGAGCGGTTATTTACTCCTTCAAAGAAATCAGCTGTGTTCAAGCAGGGAGAGATTGAAAAAAATCAGGAATCATGAAATAAAAACTCTCCAGCGCTAGCATAACAGCTAGCCACTTTGGGTTAACCTAACCCTCGTGAGACACGTGACTTCCTGGGTACCGTGACGGCGATGGAGGAGATTTTCAGGATCTAATCACCAGATGGGGCTAAGTGACCTTTCATTAACTCTGTAAAGGGTCATATTAGCACAGACTGGCTCAAGGAAAAGATTTAAAAATATGAAAACGTTGCATATTATCACTTTAATGGACCAAATTATAAAACATAACTCAGTTTTTTTTTTTTTTAGTTTTTCTCTTCTATGGTTTCTTGAAGTGTGAGTAAGGAGGTTGGCCTGCAGGTCTGCAGGTTGGACTGCACTAAAACTGAATATTGGCAGGAAGCAGAGCTGGGTGTCAGATAAAGATCGTCTCTTTCATCTGAGCTGCTGCTGAAGCTGATTGTAGAGTAATGCAGCGCAGCTGAGTGGGTTGTAGGAAAATCAGCTGAGGAATAAATGCTGTTCACTGTCTGAAGCAGCTCTGGTATCTCCTCATACACAGATTCCTGGAAGGAGAGAGGAAAAAATCAAGCACACCTTAAAACTCGTTAAATTCCCACCCCTAAAATAAACGGTAAATGGCCTGTATTTCTAGAGCACTCTACACTCCCCAAAGCGCTGTACAACACAACATTCACACACACACACATATATATATATATATATAAAGTGTTGAAATACAAACCTCAATGGGTTGCAGTTCTACTGCTAATGTTTCTTTGGGTTTTGCGCACAAAACATTTCCTGAAACAAAATGAGAATTGAAAGTACCATGAAAGATTTTTAATCAAGTAATGACAAAACCTGCTTACTACAGCTAAAAACAGTTTCAGTGATTCACATTAACTTTTTCTTTTATTATCAGAATATTTATCAAAGACGATCAACTTCCAGACTTCTCAAAAAAGCTCATGTTTGAATCAGCACAGAAAATACATGAGTGTACATTTATTCACAAACACTGACTGTGACACATTAAAAGTTGCTTTAAAGAGATGATGTGAATTCTTACTTTTGGAGATGAAGATCAAAGTCATCACCAGCAGCAGCAGCAGCAACACACCAATGATCACAGCTGTTAAATACACCACACAGCATCAAAACTATGCAGAACTGTTTCACCATCACAGCATCACGCTGTTCAGACTGAGGATTTTAAACAAACTGAAGAATAAGAATGTATTAAGTAAATCAATGTATGTATGATTTCAGAAATGAAGGATCATTAAACAAACCTGCAGTTGTTAAAGGAGCAGGAGGTGTGTTTGTTGTTCCTAGAAGGATACAAATTTTATTTAATGATAGAAATATTCATAATTTGAACAAATATAACGTTTGTTGTATCTGAGATCTCAGAATACAAATAAACTTGTTAAATTCTTCAATAATTTTGTATTTATAGCAAATATAATATTGATATTCTTCAGGACTGATTGGTGACTGCAGTTCGTTTCAGCTGCTGTTGTTTTATCTGAAAGAATAGGTTTGGACACACTCATTCAACACGAGGCACGTCTAAACCGTTGACTGGTACTGTATTTTACATAACTGTCAGATTACAAACTCTAAACAGATTAGTACAACACTCCTTTGGTTTTATGGGAATTTATGCAGAAAGTCAAAGCAATAAAAATAGCAACAGTGTGCAAATGAATTTGCAAATCATTAATTTCAAAGGCATTATGCAGTTTTGGCTTGTTCTGTAGCTCCCCCTAGTGTCCATTTTAAGTCAATGTCATAAAACTTTATCATTGTCTCTGCTCAGTAACACCTAAATCTAACTGTTGAAATGTCTCCTCAGCCTTCATTGCTTTCTACTGGAGCGGTTCATCACTCATTCAAAGAAATCAGCTGTGTTCAAGCAGGGAGAGATTAAAAAAAAAGCAGGAATCATGAACTAAAAACACTCCGACGCTAGCATATCAGCTAGTCATGTTGGGTTAGCCTAACCCTCATGAGATACGTGACTTTGTGAGACTTCAGGTCACCGGACCAGAGACTCAAGAAGTTTCAAACGTGGTATTCTGGATCCAAGCAGCAGATGGGGCTGAGTGACTTTTCATTAATCCTGTAAAGAGTCAGATTAGCACAGACTGGCTCTAGGAAAAGATTTAAAAATATGAAAAAGTCACATAGTATGCCTTTAATGGGCGGCTGGGTTAGATTGTCGTTGTGTCCTTGGGCAAAACACTTCACCCACCTTGCCTGTGTGACTGTGTGTGAATGTTGGTGGTGGTCAGAAGGGCCGATGGCGCAGAATGGTAGCCTCACTTCTGACTGCCCAGGGCAGCTGTGACTACAGACGTCTGTCGTAGTTTACCACCACCGGTGTAAATGTGTGCGTGTAAGAATAACGGAGCTTCTGTCAAAGCGCTTTGGGTGTCTAGAAAGGCGCTATATAAATCCAATCCATTATTATTATTATTATTAATGATTTGTTTTGTTTTTGTATCAAAGATTAAAAAATTGTGTTTTACATAGTAATTCTGTGCAAAAGGGAATGATGTCACCAGCAGTGGCGTTGCAAGGGATTATGGGCCCCATGAAAAAATATCAATTTGGGCCCAGTGGCGGCTCGTCCATAGGGATTAGAAACATTTTTGGGCCCCCTGGCATTCGTGGGCCCTTAGAATCATCCTAACCTTTCCCCCCTTTACAGCGCCCTGGTCACCAGCTCTGTAACCAACACATCAAACCTTCCTGTTAAATGGTTTCTTTAATAAAAATAATTTCCTCTTGTTTACTTCCTTCCTGCTACTGAAACACACCTGCTTCTTCATTTTATAATCAGGATTTACTGCTGCTGCTTTGTGTGGTTGATGTCTTCAGTGACAGTTTTACAAGCTGATCAGATTTTAGTGAAAGGATAAAACATCAGAACTCACCAACATCCAGGGACATTCTGTGGGTGAATATTTTTCTGCGTTGCTCATCAGAGTTTTCAGCTCCACACCAGTACGACCCAGAATCAGCTGCTGTTACATTTCTTATTGTTATGGTGAAATTTCCCTTTGGCTTGATTTCTTTCATTGAGAATCTGGAGTTCCTCTTTGAGTTTGTGGTGTTTACAAGCAGCTGACATGTTGTTGGATCCTCTCCCTTACAGACGAACTTCGTGAGGTCTTTGACGTTCTCTTCAAATTTACAGAAGTATGTGCGGGTCTGTCCAGTTTTTGATGATTTTGTGAAGTTAGTAATACCTGTAGAAATCAATATTATAAATTATGCCAGGTCTTAAAATGCTACTTTCTCAAAAGCTGAAGATGTGAGTTTCTCACCTTTGACCTGTAGTTGTATTCTTTTGAGTCCAGCTCGATAACCTCCATCATTTACTTTCACTCCACACCAGTAAACACCAGCATGATGTGAAGAAACATCTCTGATGGACACATCGAATCCACTGCTGGTGTTGGTCAGAGTAAATGTACCACTTGAACTTTGAGAGGATGGCGTTGATAATATTTCCTCACAGGTGAAATCCTTTTCCTTGCAGATGAACTTGATGTTGGACTTGTACCAATTTGAATAATCACATCTGATGGTGATGTCACTTGTTTTGTAAGCAGTATATTGAGCTGTCTGGCAGCCATTTTTCTCTGCAAATCAAACAGAAACAAACAAAAAACAACAACATACTTTATAACATCGTAATGCTAAAAAACAGGATGAAAACTCATGAAACCTGCTCTCCACTTGAGTTTAGTGGAGGTTAAATGGGATTGTTCTCATGTTGTTTGAAGTTAGAAGTAAACAATTGATTTTCCAATAAAAACTAAATATTCAATTTTATTTTATAAATCACAGCAAATCTCTGTGTTTGTCATTATCTTCTATGCATTTATAAAAACAATGATTCTGCTCACATATAAACCAGAAATGAAGAGTCACTTACCGACAACTACCTTGATCCGGTCATCTTTAGTTAGTTTTGGCTGATGAAATTCACATTGGTACTTTCCACTGTCTTTTAGCTCAAGTTGTCTGATAAACAATCTGAGAAGTTTATTTTTTGTATCATGATACAGAGAAAATCTGTTACTTTTTTCCCACTTATTTTTCTGAGTACTTAGTTTTGTGTTGGGTCCATTAATTAAAACTTTCACATTTTCCAAGTTTTTATCTGAAGGGCATTTGCTGGTAAAATCAACCCATCCTCCCAGGCATCCAATCACTGCTGCTGAAGCCTCAAAACCTGCAGATCAGACAAAAGACAAAGTTCAGAAAACGTCAGTCAGGAAATCCAACAATCAGTGAAAACATTAAAACCAGTTCTGTTTGTACAAAGAACACACGCTGATCACAGAGATAGTGGATGAGTGATGGACGTTTAGTCAAGAAAAGTTCAGTTGAGACAGGAAAAGATCAGGTTGACTGATTCTCAGCTTTTTGTTTTGTGAATGACTTCCTGTCCAGTCTCACTCTTGAACTGAGTGAATCTAATTTTGTCTGGAATTATTATAAATTATTATGAAATATTAACAATTATCTGTTCAAAATAAAAAGACCCAGCTTTGATAAAAATGCCGAGGTTCATTCTGCAGCTCTGAACTGATTGTTCTTTAATTAAAAAACAAAAAGCTGGACCTGTAAAAAAAACTGGTGGGTCATTGTGCATCTTAAATACTTGACATTTAAGGATTTCAAGTAGTAAAATTATGGCTAATAATAGTAAAACTCTACAGATGAATACATCCTGAAAAAACAAACATGTAAAGTTAAAGACTTTCTTACAACTTTAAAACCATCAAATGAACAGAGAGGACACATAAACTCCCAGCTGAGTGGACCTTCATGGTGTGAAGCTACAACCATTAAAACTATCAATACATCAGTTTGTCCTAAATGTAGAAACGATTGTTTAGACTTTATGTTCACACACTTTTATTATTATCTCAGCTTCATTTGATTCATTAAACTGTGAAACACAGCTTTAACTAGAGTCTTCAGATAATCAACACCCGACACATTTAAACTGAGCAAATAATAATCCAATAGTTCAGTTATTACCTGTCATTAGAGAGAGGATCAGCAGACAGAGGATGTCCATTTTGTTCATCTTGTGCAGATATCAGTTCATCTGCAGCTCAAGTCAAGTCTTTTCAGCGTTTCCTGAAAGCTTGTTTCGGGGTATCTTCAATTTTCTTCTCTCTTTTATTTTTCAGTTTTGCCACTTGGAGGTGTGGCTGGCTGGCCGCATCACGTTAGGAGGATCAGGACATCTTGAAGTTATCTGAACCAACCACACGAAGTCTGGGTAACTTTATGAAACATGAATTAGAAATGACTTCCTGTGGTCTAAAGCTCTCATGAGACAGTTAGCAGATAAAAGTGTACCATTGCAACGTTTTTTTTGTTAAAAAGTCAATTAAAAGAGAGTTCTTATTACAGTCGACCCTCAACAATAAAGTCAAAATGGCTGCATTTCGAAAATATTAAGACAAACATGATTGTCAATCACTGGGTTTATGTATCCAGAATCCTAAATCCTCTAAATTCACCCACATCACCCAGCTGCTCGTCCAACTTCACTGGCTGCTCCTAAGATCCAGAGTTCTTTTCAAGATCCTAGTTCTGGATTTTAGGTCTCTACATACATCAGTGATCTTCTACATCCTTACACCTTGAGCAGGTCTCTGAGGTCCAGTGATCGGAGCCTACTGGATGTGCAGTGTAACAGGCTAAAGGTCTATGGCCCCCAGACTATGGACCTCTGTCCCCCCCTCTGATCCCTCAAGACTCCCCCCACCGATTCTCACCACATTCTACAGCGGCACCATTGAGAGCGTGCTGACCAGCTGCATCACTGTCTGGTATGGAAACTGCAGTGCCGCTGACCAGAAGACCCTCCAGCGGACAGTGAATATAGCTGAAAAGATCATTGGTGGCGGTGCCCCCCTCCCCTCCATCCTGGACATCTTCAGTTCACGATGCTCCAGCAGAACCAATGGAATCATGAAGGACTCCACCCACAATCTCTTTCAGCTCCATCTGGGAGAAGGTTCTGGAGCACCAGAGCCCACTCTACCAGACTGCTCAACAGCTTTTCCCCCCAGGCTGTGCGCTCTAAACCAATCATCCCACGCACTTCCATAACCCACTGTAAACTGAATATCTGACTCTGTAGCATGACTGTGTTTTTCTTTGCACATTCACAGCATCTTTGCACATCTACGGTATTATATAGGCAGCATTGTACACATTGTAGCTAATTTGTTCTTTTTCTACATGTTTATATTTATCCTTAACTTAGACTGTGACTTAGACTTTAACTTAGAATATTTAACCTATTGGCTGTCTGACTGTTATGTGATTATGTAGCACCGTGGACCTGAGAGGAACGACGTCTCGTTTCACTTCGTCTAACATGTTGTGAAATGACAATAAAGCTCAATTCAACTGAGCCTGAGATCAGTCGTCTCATTCATCTCTTTTTAAAAAACTGCTCAAAACTCATCTGTTTAAACTGTTTTTAAATTTTCTCCTGGACAAAAAAAAAAAATCACTACCAGGACATCCCTGGTTAAGAACCACTATAGACGTATAAGGCTAATTCATCTGTTACCTAGAATCTCACAGCTAGACTGTGAATGTGTCAGTTTGATTTTCATTCTGATAACAAGACGAGGTGAAGTCTATCACAGATATTATCGTGTTTTATTCAGGAAGGAAACGTCGCTGTGTTCGAGCCTGCTGGCAGCTCAGTAAACCACATACTGCTTCAAAGTGTTCGTCTGCTTCTTACCAAAGTCCTAATACTTCAGCTTAATTCCCTCCAAAACGTACCCTTATTCATTTACTGTAACCTTTTTGTAAATGTGTCATATTTTCATATAAAATCTAAACTGCAGTCGAATTCTGATTCAAATAAAGGTTTTGGTGACATCTGACTTTAGAACAGCTCTGTTCTCAGATTGGTCAGTCAGGTCTGTGAGGATGAACATGAAGCAGTTTGATCACCATGGTAACAAATGTTTGTGATTATACAGTAAATATGTCCAGCAGACATTTTCTGGTTTAAGCTCTAATAGGAAGTTCTTCATATCAGGACGCATTTTTGTTTAATAACAAATTCATAAAAACTACAAAGCTGGGAAATCAGTCTCACTTGTTATTTTGTTTCCTTTTCTACAACCTATAAAAGGTCCCACATTATGCAAAATTCACTTTCTACAGATCTTTTAACAGTCAGACTTTACCTAAAATACTTTGTCTGGGACCCAAAAATGTTCAAATATTTTCACCGTTTTCACTTCCTGATTCTCCTGTTTGTGAAATGTGTTTAGAGCTAATGCTAAAACGGGTGGTTTCTAAATCTTTCCCCTGCTGACGTCAAGAAGGGAAAAGACCACTCCTCTCTAGAGTAGTGTTTTTCAACCACTGTTCCGCGGCACACTAGGGTGCCGTGGGAGATCTTCAGGTGTGCCGCGGGAAATTATTTAATTTCACCTATTGGTCTAAAAAAATATTTTTGTAAACTAACTATTATCTGCAAATAATATTTCATTGTCGCGCGTCTGTGCCAGTCATCACCAAATGACAGACTCAGGTTCTGTTTGGAGTCAGACCGTGCAGCTGATCCAGGACCTGGACCGGGTTCAGCGACAGCACCCTGCAGCGAGCCGGTGCCAGGGGGAGATGCGCGTCTGCCCCTGAGAAGCTCCCGCGGCCCGCAACACGCTCGGCATCTGGAACGCCTCCTCCCCCGAATTGGACCGCATCTAGTCTGTGGTTCGGACTTGGTCCAGCTGGGAGGGCCCACCGCCAAGCGAGTCGTGGACCCACGGCAAAAACTTGGCAGAGTTTGTGCAGAACACCGGCCACGATCCGCGTCAGCCGACTGGGTCTCTGGTGAACTGACGGCAACGTTTTTAAATTCATTCTTTGATCTGATTGCTCCATTAAACCAGAAGACCAGCGGGTCCACCGACACTGGACTGGGCAAACATCATTTTACTTTGATCCTCCGAGCATCCATCAACATAAATAAATAAGTCAATGTAAAAAAACCCTCTCAACATAACAGTTTGTGTTTGACGGTCAGAGCAGCCCGTTGGTTATTTTCTCCCATGTCTCCTCACTTTGGCTGAAGGATGGATGACGTCATCTGATCACCTAACTCAGCGGTGCACGCGCCTCTCAATAACATGATTGTAGCAGCGCGCGTCGTTCAAGGTGTTTCTCAGCATAATAACTGACAGCTTAAAATTCAACATATCAAACAAGATCAACACTAAAAACACACTGATTGTATCAGAGGTTTGTCTTTGTTTTCAGAGACTTACGTTAATACTAATGTTCAATTCCCCCCAAAATAGTTTTATTAAACAAAAACATGATGAAAGAGTCCTATGATGTGGATATTGAAATTAACAGTAGAGAAATGAAGTCATTTTAAGGCAGATTTAATCCATTACTGATAAACTGGATGCTACAATCACTTTGACAGGTGAAAAAAAATCAACTTGAAGTTATTTGATAGTAAAAAAGACAGTTGATGCTTTAATCAGGTCACCTGTAAACTAATCCTTTACTGTCAGGTGACCAGATGAGAAGGTTTCTACAGTAAAAACTATAAAAACAGGGTGAGCCTGAGAAAACAGCTGTAAAGTTAAAGGGAGATAAACCTCTGCTGAAGTCCTGACAGATCAATGTGGTTTAGTGTTAAACATGTTTAATTGGACAAAATTCATCTGATAACTTTATCAACCACCAATGAGCTCAGAGCTCATTTCATCTGGTTTGTCTGGGTTTCTGAGGGAAGTTGTGACAGGCTTTAGTACGTAATTGGTGTGCCTTGTGATTTTTATCAACGACGAAACGTACCTTGGCTCAAAAAAGGTTGAAAAACACTGCTCTAGAGGACAGAGCCGATCACGAGCACCTTTGGCTACCTGAGCCACGGGATCCTCTCAAACGTTAGTCATGGTGAAGTTATGAGTAAAGCACAGCAGTTGCTTCATAGATGTTGAATCAACGAGAACAGAAGCCTTTTTTTAATCTTCCTTCATCTGAGCCCCTGAAGACCCACAGACATCTCGCAAACGCGCGAGAAGAGAGATGGTCAGGGCTCGACTCCTCAACTGCCATTTGAAACAAAGGTTTTGCTTCAGGAGGTTGAATGAGGGGAAGAACAAGTCAAGTAAGGGCCACTTTGACAAATGCATAACTTTTACATGTTATTGAGATGTAAAAGAAATGATTCAGAGTGGATATAAAGTGGCCGAGAGGAGGACTCAGATGCAGACTTTATTCTGAAGTAAGGTCAGTAAGTAACAGCCTTTATTCAGTTAAACATTTAATTTGTTGCTCAGAGCAGGAAGTCCTAATGGGTTCAATGGTTTTCTAAGGTAGAAAGTTTGAAATTCAAAATAAAAATTTGTCACAGTGATGTGATTTCTTTGTATGAATCAAAGAAAAAAGGCTATGTGAGTTCATCAGTGTAGATTTGGCATGGACAGAGATGACGTGTCCCCAATCCCCAGCAATCACTGAATCGTCCCCACCAATATTTTGATCTACAGAAATAGCGCTGCATCCCCACCAATGATACTGTACGTGCAGCCCAGTGGACCGAGATGCTGTGCACGGAGTCTGCGGACGAATGTGTCCAGGGGTAAGGAGGCATATGTGTCTGGATTGATTGATGTGAGCCCCTCACGGCCCACGCCGAGCTGCTTCTGCCGATGGCACCTGCTCTGGGTCTGGATGAGTTCTGGCGATCCGGCATTTTCCCGGTGATGGCAACTTTGGGCCGGTCATCGGACTGGGACCAGAACAGATTGCTTTAATCTGCCCCCCACCCCCTGGTCCCCACCTATGTCAAGAGCAAATCTATGCCATTGTGTGAGTTAATAGACATTGAATAAGTTATGTTATATTCTTTGTTCACAAGTAAAGACAACTTCCTGAAGTCTAGATATAAAGTCTGTTTTAGTGTTTGGTAAATACAGAGCATTACCTCTCAACACCACTAACCAGCCTGAAGGAGCAGCAGGTTAAAGAGGAAGTCGAATGAACTTCTTCACTTTATTATCGCTGCAGGTTTTAACATCATGCATTTTCTAATAAAACTCTAATTAAAGCGGCACTCCGGAGGATTTCATCAGGAGAGCAGTTTTTGAATCTAGCGTCCAAAGGCTCCTCCTCAAAACATCTCGACACGCGCGTCCGGTCGCGTGTGCGCGCGTGCACGCGGCGCATATACTTCGGACATGAACTGTACAGCTCAGTGTGTAGGGTTTAATCACTCACAGTTCACAATCTTATTCCAACAATACTACGAGGGTCTGAAGAGCCCTCTCTGTCCCTGCTGCTTCTGATATTAGCTCTGTTAGCACCGAGCTGCTGCTGGACTCTGAAGCTGAACTTGACTCTGCCCTGGATGAACTTTCTGACCAAAATAAACGCATAATCCTGTCAAGCCTTGCCATTCTGTGAGGTGAAAGGTTTAAAAATAAAAATAAATCCATCTTTAGCTGGAGAATGGGTAGGTTTTTAGTAGAAATGAGCCGTGAGTCCTCAGTGAACGGCTGAGACGGCAGAGAAACACACGGAGCGTCCTGTACGACAGCGCCCCCTACTGGTACAGGTTTGGTCGATGCGCGTGCATGTTGAGAGAATGCAGAAATTTGAATTTCATTGGCTGAAAAATGTCGGCGGCAAGAAATAATGGAAAGGGGTCTCTAGGAGGAAGGAGGGTCTTCATCAGAATGACAGATGTTGTGGAACTCAACCCAAAGATCATAGTTTAGACCTGAAATATCATTTAAAACATTTAGAAAACTTTGATACAGAGAAAAATGCTCCAGAGAGCCGCTTTAAATATACAAGACCAGTTTGGCTCAGTGTTAAACAAACATATGCACTAAGTTGTTCAGGATGTCCTGCTGCTTTGTGCTTTTTATATCAATATTTTGTCATAAATAGAGAAAAGAGAACAAAACCAGATGATATCTAGTCTCTAACTGCACCATGTCAGCTGTGTTTCAACAAATGATGTAAATGTGTTTGTAGTCAAAACTGACAGCTATCACCAACGGCAACGTCGGCACCGATCATCCACTTCACCAAGGCCTGCAGGATAGTTTTGATAACAGATGAAAATCTTTTTGTTTTCCAGCAGCACAAATGAAAAGTTATGATGAGATTGGTCATACCAGACATACTTGGAGATGAAGTAGCTGAGTGTGTTGAAGGAGCAGCTCATGGGACAAGAATCAATAAAAACATGACAACAGTGTTAGAATAAATGAATATTTTGGGCTTTTTGAGGAGACAAACATCCTCATACTGACCCTAACAGACCATGTGCTGACTGAGTTTTAAGCTTAAGACTCCTTATATAACTAATAACACAAATAATGATTCCTGACAATCCTCTCTGGGTGTTTTGGACTCTTTGGACTGGAAGGGACACCCGCTTTATTTCACAGAGCGCTAACGGCTTTTGGCCAGTTTTCGGAGTCTGTTAACATACATCACCCTCTCCAAATGAAACATGGAACAATGGTTTCATGGTGTGATTATTCTTTATGGCTGGATTTGCCATCAGCAGCCCTGCCAGCTAATCTGAAAAGAAAACACAGATAAGATAAAGATTTCGTACAGTTTGGGGGCTTTTAGAGCAAATCCAAGAATCTCAAACCCATGCAGAGCTGATTGGTGTTTATCAGACTCAGGCTGTGATTGATGAGTTATTTTACAACCTGCTGGTGAGAAGAACATTTACAAGACAGAGTCAATAAAAACTTTAGATTACATTAGTCACGAAGAGCGTGTAGCTCTACTTGTGAGAGTTTTAGTTTAATTATTTGAATGTTATGTTATTTGTTTGACATGCTCCAGTCGAGTTCATGAACCTCAAATTTATTGAATGCAGCTGTAGAGAGATTCTGACCTGCTCCTCTTCTGCAAATCTTTTAAAATATTAATTTTTTTGTCCATAATGTTTAAAAACCTTTTTTTTTAAATTATATCAAGAAAAAGAAGCAATCTGAATATTTAACAAAACATTGTGATGGAAGGTCTCACTTATCGATCAGATCATGATGACATTTAAAACCTGCATCCGGTATTCAGATAAACAAGACACAACACTGTTAAAAAAAGTAAGCCAGTTCAACTTAGAAACAAAAGTTCACCGGCTGCCTTAAAAATCTGATTCATTTCAACTTAACCAAACACTTTCTTTCAACTCTAAATGTCAAGTTGTACAAATATCATAAACTGTAATCATGCATTGTTTTAATCTAAAATTGTTAGTTGAACAACAAATCCTGTTAGCTTAGCCATTTAAAAAAATCAGTTTATCTTGTTCAACATCCATCCATCCATCCAGTTCCTGCTTCATCCTCCACAGAGGGTCGTGGGGGAGCTGGTGCCTATCTCTATGTGGTCAGGGGGCAAGAGGTGGGTCGCCGGTCCATCGCAGGGCCACACAGAGACGAATAATCAGCCACACACCCACTCGCACTTAAGGACAATTTACTCATGTTTACTCATGGCAGTCATGTTTTTGGTCCATGGGAGGAAACCGGAGTACCTGGAGAGAACCCCCACATGCGCAGGGAGAACATGCAAGCTCCACGCAGAGAGGCTGCAGAGCCAGGAGGTGAACCCACAACCTCCTTGCTGCGAGGCAACAGTGCTAACCAACTGTGCCACCATGCAGTCCCTTGTTCAACATACATACTATATATATATATATATATATATATATATATATATATATATATATATATATATATATATATATATATATATATATATATATATATATATATTTATTTTACTTATATGGTGTCACCAATAATCCTACTCCACCAAACCCACCAAATTTCACAGATTAAAAAAAAAGAATCTATAAATTGCAGTAGCCTATTAAAGTGGCACTCCGGAGGATTTCATCAGGAGAGCAGTTTTTGAATCTAGCGTCCAAAGGCTCCTCCTCAAAACATCTCGACACGCACGTCCGGTCGCGTGTGCGAGCGTGCACGCGGCGCATATACTTCAGACATGAACTGTACCGCTCAATGTGTAGGG
>SSNR01000297.1:339641-375741 GCA_006937965.1 Callopanchax toddi
ATCTGATTGGTTCACGTTTTGATCCAAACATCCTGTTGCAAAATGCGAAATGTTATTTGTTTAAATATATATTGTAAATTCATGCCACGTTGATGATGTCAACTATAAAGGCCACAATGAGAAATGTGATTTGTTTCAAAGAGTTTTCAGTAGGAACTGTTTCCATTTTCTATAAAGTTCTAATAAAACTACTGTCTGATTTTTATAATCAGATCATTTAGTACAGAGCAGTATCTTGTTTATTTTCTTTGACTGATCTGATCTCTCTAGATATATGTCTATTATTTAGTTTACTTTAGTGTTGATACTTTATATTGTTCACTCTTGAATTTGTTTTGAAATACTTTGAACTTCAAATAAAGATTTTGGAAAAAACGGAAAGTCATCTGCAATTACGGACATTAACGCGATATCTTCAGACATATCATCACCTACGAGCTACATTTAGGAAAATCTGTCCGACTTAAAAGCAGACCTTTAGCCGCTCCCCCTGCTGCGTCCGCCTGCTCTCGTCTGTTCTCCAGGCGAGGCGCAGTTCATCTCGAACAAGCCCAATGTTATAAAGGGTCAAATTAGCAGATACTGGCTCAAGAAAAAGATTTTAAAATATGAAAAAGTTACATAGTATGCCTCAAAGACAGGTCACAGTTTGAGCAGCTGGATGATTTATGCTCCGTGGATGAATGTAAGTTCATCTTTTACCTAAATTGAGTTTTTTTTCTCTCCCCATCCCGACCTGGAAACCAGGCAGGCTGATGGCAGATGGAAATGACTTTAACACAGCTTCTTTAGAGTGAGAGTAGAAGGAGCTTTCTGCCCTTTTCAGTCACTTTAACTCATTACATGTTTTCACCATTTAATAGTTGTTTTTATTTCACTCTTATTTTTTTGAACTGGTGTGGTCTGAAACCACAAATAGTTGTATAAATTTACACATACTAGACAACCTGCTGCCTCATCACATTTTCACTTTTATGAGGAACATGCTGTATTTTACACCAAACTGTGAGACTTCTTGCCCTAAAAGCATTTTAGGTGTGATTCTGTGAGGAAAATTATTTGAGTTGAAGTCCCAGATCTGATTTTGAGGCTCGTTGTGTTCCTACAGACTGAGATGGGTCCATGTTACTAAAGTATTTGTTTTCCTCTGTCCTGCTTATTTCCCACTTTCTCATCTATCTAATCCTTGCATACATTCAACATCTCAGTTGATTAAAAAGGTACTTTATTCTTTAATGAGCTCAGATGTAAACTCTTTTATATTTCATTATTGCTTCAATATCTTCTAGTTAAACCTCATGTTGAACCTAAAACTGCATATTTATCCCTACAGTAGTCCTCAGAACCAAATGACCTACATGTTTTAGACATTTCCTGCATCAACACGCCTGATTTGAATAAATGGGTCATTAACAGGCTTCTGTTGGACTTGATGACAAGTTAATGAGGTGACTCATTCATTTAAATTATGTGTGGTGCAGAGAAACATTAAAAACATGGAGGACAGCGAGTCCTGGAGACCGAGAAACCACATAATGTATTGATTTGAGCTTTTTGATAGAAATGTTGTGCATGAACACACACATTTACACGCTTTACTGGGGAATTGAGTAGTATAAACTATAAGTACTGTTAACTGTTAGTGTGTTGTACAACATGTTGAAAAGTAACCTTCTAACATGTCAATTCAACTTTTATCCATTTGATTAAAACAAAATCAAGAGGGCAAAAAAAAATCCCCCCTGTCCCCTACCAAAAGTTATGGATGGTTTTTTTGTACCCTAGGAGTTGATATAATAGGTACATATATGTAGATTTTACTACTTGGGGACAAGTAGAAGACAAAGTGGGTGACAGTGGCTCAGGGGAAGAGAGGTCTTCTGTGTGGGTACCAGGGTTCAAACCCCGGCTCAAGCTATGTGTTTTTGTATCCTTGGACAAGATACTGAACCCCCAACTCTCCTCAGGTCTCCCTTAGAGGTCAGATTCTTAGAGGGATGGCATTAGCTCAGTTGGGAGAGTGGCCGGTCTGGTAACCGGAGGGTCACCGGTTCAATCCCCAGCGCCGGCTGGGTTAGATTGTCATTGTGTCCTTGGGCAAGACGCTTCACCCAACTTGCCTGTGTGAGTGTGACTGTGTGTGAATGGTGGTGGTGGTCAGAAGGGCTGATGGCACAGAATGGCAGCCTCGCTTCTGTCAGACTGCCCGAGGGCTGTGACTACAGACGTTAGTCGTAGTTTACCACCACCAGAGTGAGAATGACTGTGTGCATGAATGATGCAACTCTGTAAAGCATCTTTGAGTGACCTAAAAAGCGCTATACAAAACTGATGCATTATTATTATAATGGCCAGATTAAAGCCATACTCAGTAGCCAGGTAAACAAACGAGGTCTAGCTAGCTATTTTACAGAAACACGTCTTGGTGAACTCCCCCTCCTGTCGGGTAAAATCCATACGCCAGCCTCCCGCAGACATGGGACCACGGTTTGCAAAGGTGACAAAGCAGAGTCTAACTCCAGCCGCAGAAATGTTCCCCCAGCTTTTCCTCTTTTCACCTCCAAACGTTTTTAGTTTTCTGCTAGCTGAAAAGGCGTTTTTTGGGGGGAATCTGGTATTTTTATCTTAAAATGGAAGCATTAACCGCCGGCTCTGTCCTACTTCTACTTTCACTTCCAGGATGTTCTGCCCCAAAATTTGTCCGGGCGGATTAATGCCAATCCAAGCAGTGAGGAAATGCGGCAGACAGACAGCTGGATTGCCCAATCCTATCGTTTGGTCCGAACGATAGGATTGGCTGAAGTTTTTAGAGAACTGCGAGACAACCACTTTATTGATTTCTTTCGTTTTTTTTTTATCTCCACAATATATTTATGGCTATACTATATTAGAACGTTGTTAAGAGGCTTTTAAAAAAATGTTAAAAGCTACATTGTTTACCTGGCTACTGAGTATGGCTTTAAATAAGGGTTTAAAAAAAGAAGAAGAAGTGTACCTTAAAGGCTACTTCACACCGGATACTGTTGCGGTGCGGTCTCCACAAAGATGAAAAAACACTGAGTCCAATCAGAGCCTGCACAACGGTTGTGATACATTTGCGGTGTTGTTGCAGAGCAAAGTTAACTTTCTGCAACAAATCTTTTTTTTCTCTGACGCCGCAAGTGGATTTTTGATCAAATTAAAGAAATTACATGCACCAGACAGGAAGTGAGGCGCTAGCCGGCAAGGTGCAGCTGGTATTTAAAAAACTGTCTTTTTCTTTTATTATTAATGACAGGGATATAATTTCACATTGTATGAGAGTTCATTTTAATTTTACAATTACCCATTTGAAATAAGTGGGGCTTTTTTCCCGCCTTTTGTTTATTCATGTAGTTGTAGGGGCGGCGTGTAGCTCAGGTGGTAGAGGCAACCGGAGGGTCGCTGATTCGATCCCAGCTCCAGCTGGGTTACATTGTCGTTGTGTCCTTGGACAAGACACTTCACCTGATTTGTCTACTGGTGGTGGTCGGAGGGACTAGGTGGGCGCTGGTGCATGGCATCCCCACCTCTGTCAGTGTGCCCCATGACAGCTGAGGCTACAATGTAGTTTATCACCACCAGTGTGTGAATGGGTGAATGACTGTTGTGTTGTACAGCACTTTGGGGAATGTAGAAGACTGTAGAAAGCGCTCTATAAATACAGGTAATTTACCATTTTAACACATGAAGTTGCGTGAACCACCAAGATTTGGTGCTCTCATGAGAGCGAAGTACCGGAGACGTTCGGTAACAGAACAGTAGCCGGTACCGCAACCGCATCTGGTGTGAAGTCTGTGTAAGGGTAAAAAATGTACCTCACCCTTTTAACTGTGTATATGGCCGGGTCACATCACATGACATAATTGCTAACAAAACACACATTTCTCATATTGTTCAATTCCTGGAAACTAAACGAGGGCATTCTGAACACAACAGAAGAGTTCCAGATCAGTTTGTGACTCTTTACAGAGGAAATGTTTTGAATATTTCCAGCTACACCCTGCGACTCACTTGGGGATGTTGGGAATCCTTGCAAATGTTTTGAGACAATTTAGAAACGTCCTCCTAATTTCAGTTTACACTTTATTGCTCTTGGCCCAGTGAGATTCTAGTTTAAGGGTTATAGTAACACTAATGAGATTTACTCTTTCTATAGTTCTCATCAGAACAGAATCTAATTCCACTCAGAGGATTTGAGCAGGAACATCAGCTCTGTGCACCAGGCTCTCTCTGTCCATCCCGTTCCCATGAGAACGATTCTGGTCGGGGCAGAAGCCACTCACTGTGTAACCTCTCTGCTTTCTCCCAAAGGGCCAATTGGCCAACATTAAGAGAGTGGCCCGACCCGGCAGAAATCAAGATGTATGCAGCAGCAGTAACAGTAGACTGAGGTCAGGCCGGGCCGAAAATAAAGCTGCGTTTTGTCAAAATAAATAAAACGAGACGATGAGAGCAGCTTTTTATCTTTGAGTCATGTGACAGATAGTGGACGGTGAAGTAACTGCATCCTTTAAAAATGAAACATGAAGCCGGCTTTGACTTTAACTTCAGATGTCGTTTTTTGGATTTGATCTTCTTGTGGAGCTCTGTGAGTGCATCTCTCGTCTCACGGCCCTCATCAAATGTTTGTCAGTTAACATTTGTGGAATAGTTTATCACTGTACAAACAAACTGTCAACTTGCTTTGTCTCTCCACATGTAAAAGCTTGTATTTCATAAGGCTGGGTCGGAGCCATCTATCTGGAACTAATCTCTGTATGTATTTTCATGTAGAGTGAAGCACAGCGGGACGGATGAGAAGCAGCGTGGAGGTTGCGTCCTGCGACAGAGAGTCGGCCAGTTTTCGACCTGAAATATGTGGACTACGTGGTTCGCTTTGGCCGCTGATCCCCCACGAAGCCCCAGAGCAAGGCTGTGTTTAGAGGACAAGATCTCCAGCTTCAGCTCAGTGTGAATGACCATACAAGGAATTGGCATTTACTTCAGATGTGAAAGATCAGTCAGGAAGAAGATTAGACCTTTTTTAGATCTCTTACTTCTATCGCTCTTTGTCTGTCTTTCCTCTGTGTCAGCAGTTAAAGCTCTTTATTTGTCGTCTCCTTCTCTTATCAGCCCGTTTCTCTTTTTACTTCTCCCCCTCTCCTCTCTTTTCTGCCCTTTAATCTCCCACTTTTTCTTTTTCTGGCTCTGTCCTCCTTCCCTTCCTTTGCTCTCAGCTCACAAACAGAGAGGGGACTCTAATAGACCTCCCTCACGTCTCCCATCGCTCCACTCCTCCCTCTTCGTCTTCTTGGTCTTTTCTCTCTCCTCCCCTTACCTCCCTTTTCTGTTCCTCGCTCCTTCCCCCTTTTTCTCAGCCAGTCCCAGATAAGAAGGGGGCAGAAGTAATTCTCTTCAGCCACTTCTGAAGCTGGAGCCACCAGAGAAGTGTGAGAGGACAAATTCAATTTTCTCCTAATTCATATTCTGGATATTTAAAAATAGGGAAATCAACCTGGCTTTTTTCCACCTTCAAAATATAACTTTTATTCTTAAGAAAAAAAAAAGTATTTATTAAATTCTCTGGTTTCTCATCACTTTCACTTCCAGTATTTTATTTTTATTTTTATGTTCATCTGTATTTTTTCAGGGTGAATTTGAACTTTCACCTTGCAAATTTAACATCAAGAAAACTTTCAACAAAGCCATGAAGAACCTGCTTTATGTCAAGCCACTGGACCCGAACATCTGAGAGGAAGCTGAGCACAAGAATCCAAAGCCAAGTTCACATTGGAAAAGTGAAAAGACGTCATTCACTAGTGAGGAGATCGGAGTTTGGTTCAACAGGTGTTGCTCTTTAAAAAGTGTGGTTTAAAAAAATCAAGAGGAAACGTGGAGAGGCTGCAGGACCGGACCTCATGGATTGACTCCTGCGTGCAGAGACTTGTGCATGAATCCTGCACACAGATGTTTTCTTAAGGTGATTTAGGGTCAAAGTGCGAACAACCTTCTCTTGACCCTCTTAACACTGAGACTTTATTACAGGTAAAGACATGAAAGGCTTAAATCTCACCTGGGGGATTCTGGTGCTGCTGCTGCTTTGGACCTGGTCAGTTGTTGCTGATGCAGCCGGTGTTGGAAGCACGGAGCGAGCTGGAAGAACCCAGAGAAAAGGAGGAAGTGGTGGTGGAGGAGGAGGAGGAGGAGGTGCAGAGAAGAGGAAGAGGTTTCATCGCATCCAGCATGGTCAGTGCAGCTACACCTTCATCCTGCCAGAGGTGGATGGGTGTCAGGGGGGAGGACCACCATCACAGAGCGAACAGTATGGAGGCGGTCACAGCGGGGCCAGCATTGTGCAGAGAGACTCTCCACCTGTGGATGGTGATTGGTCGACTCAGAAACTGCAGCACCTGGAGAGCATAATGGAGAACAACACGCTGTGGCTGCAGAAGGTAAGAGATAAACAAGCTTTTCTTACATGCACGCTTTAACATGATGTTGAAACTGGGTCAAACAGAGTGTGTGTGGACTGTGCACAGATGTTTCCCACCTCCAGAGGACAGATTAAATGTTCACTAAAAAAGATTTCTAGAATATCTGGTTCTACATCTACTCTTAGGTGATGTTTCATGATTTAACAGGATGAAAATATATGGTTGAGTCAGAAAAAAACAAATCAAATTAAAGACCGATTAGGAGAGAATGAAAATGTGTGAGTCACCACATGCTGGTGAAGAATGCCTGTTTAACTCTTGAATGGACACAAATCCAGACGTGGAAACTGCGCAGCTGCAGACACATGCATCAGATGTGTGTTTGAGTGCATGATGGTGCTAAAAAAGCTGTTTTCCTGCGATAGGGGTTTCAAAGTTTCAGGTTCTGGTTGACTGGCAGCTGGTTTCAATCAAATGACGTGTGTTCCCAGCTGTTGTCCTAACAAACTATTATTCTTTCTAAAGTAATCTGTCATTTCATTGGAGCAGTGTGTAATGAAACCATCACAGAAACTCATTTTCACACATGTATTCCTGAAGCGGTCTAGCTGTATGAAATAATTCATGTTTAAATTTGTTACTATTACACTCTCAGTGCCCACTTTACATGCTTCCAAGTCTCACTACAGTTTAAAATACTCAGTTCCTCCTGCGCTGCATGAAACACGGCTTCAGCAGCCAATTCCTTTCACCTGCCAGACATGAATTTTGGAGGGAGTTAGCAGGGAGGCCCCCCACATCACGAACTGGAGAATGACTATTATAGAACAGATTCATTGGGTTTGCCTACGAGGTGTAGAAGTGGTGGAACGCTTGGTTCCTTTTTATGAGAAATGTCTGATGGAAACAGCACATTTTGTTTTCATTATGACCCATCACCCTCCACCCGTCTTACCCTGCGTGCACACACACACAGTAATGTATTCCACACATATAAAGGCAAGGCACATTTATTTTTATAGCACCATTCAAACACAAGGCACTGCAATGATTTACAGAAAAAAACATAAATGCAACTAAAGAAAAATACATTAAAAGACAGCTAATTTAAAAGAATGCCAATAAAATTGTAACATCACATTAAAAAGAAAGAAACAGGCAGTAAAGTACAGATTTGATCATAATAAAAGTGAATGATAATGCTTTCAGTCGTGTTCTAAAGGAGCCAACAGTTTTTCAGAGGAACAAAAACTAAATGCTGCCTCCTCTTGTTTAGTTCTGGTCCTGGGAACACTGAGCAAACATGCCTGACCTGAGGGGTCTACATGGTTCAGACCTGAGACGTAACTCTGAGGCGTATGTAGGCAAATAGATAGACTGGAGACAAAACACACAGCCCTCCAATTGCATGATGAATGCTCTGCCTACTGAGCGACTGACGCCCCTACTTTGGTCCTGTAGTGGAAACACACCGGGGTCAAGCATGACCCCGGAAAACTGACATGGTTCCCGAAGAAGGTTCCTGATGTGGACGTATGTCTTGATTTGTCTCACCGACCATGTAGCTCAGACTTGTTAAAACACACAAACACCAGGCTAAAAACATCGGTCCGGCGTAATGAAATACCAGGGTTAAAAGGTCACGGGTCGCATAGTGGGAACGGCCTTTTGTGGGATTGGCTGTCCTTCCTGTAGTATGTCACTGGGCTGTGAATGTCAACGACTAGCTGGAGACACAAAACTGTGAGAAATGTTCTAAACTTCAGTTGGATTCAAAATGAATCATATTTAAGACACGAGCATGTCAGAGCTGCAAATGCACTGCTTCATTATAGCAAATGGGCACATTTTCACATCATAGTTTAATTACAAGATGTCTTAATTAATCATTTTATTCATAATTTAGTTCTGCTCAGAATATCGGATTCTCTTTTTTGTCTCCAGTCCATCACAGCCCTTTCCAAAGTCGTCTCTCATTTTGACTCACAGAAACTGAATAGAGAAAAGTTCCAGAGTTTGACTATTTTGAGAGAAAGTTTGTTTTGCAAATCTTTCAAAGATGTTCAGAATTCGACACGAGAGCGAGGCCCTGCAACCTGTGCAAGAAAATCAAGGTCCCTCTTGAATTTTGTGACACATCTTGGAATGTTGTTTTTAATTTGTCGCCAGCTGTTGCAGCTCAGTGAGCTGCTGGCCTTAAATCACTTAAAAGACGATATTGCTGATCTAAAACCACCTCACTGGTTACAATCAGTCGGCGAGATGAGTGATGGATGTTTCAGTCAGTTAATGAGATATGGAGGAAATACTGTGATGGCTCTCTTAGAGGGAGAGTTTTTCCTTTATAAGCACACTAGGCAGTTTTGACTTGTTTTTAGCACCCCCTAGTGTCCGTTTGAAATCACTATCCTACAAATGAACTCCCTCCTGTTGTGCGCCCGTGTTTTCAATAATCAGATAAAGGTTTTCTTTGTTTCTTTGGAGGCTCCTCCATGATGAGCACGATACAACAGATCTCTTAGCTCATATCTATGATGTCTGTGTCTTCAGCTCGTCTGTCCTGAGCAGGTTCTGAGGTGGAAGCATGGATTGACGTGAAGCGTTACTGCTTCTCGTGAGATACGTGACTTTGTGAGACTTCAGGGCACCGGACTTGAGTTGAAGTTACAAACGTGGTATTCTGGATCCAAGCAGCAGATGGGGCTGAGGGACTTTTCATTAACCCTAAAGGGTCAGATTAGCACAGACTGGCTCAAGAAAAAAATAAAAAAATATGAAAAAGATACTTAGTTTGCCTTTTCAAGCTGTTAGCCTAGCCGTTGCTAATCAGCACCACACAGCTCGTTTAGATAAACTTCTAATGTCCCTGAAAACTCTGCTGCGGTTCTGTAGTACTGTGGTACATATACATGAGAACATTTCTTCATAAAATCTGTATCAGTTGTGAAACTATTGTCCTTCTGAACTAAACACAATGAGCAGAAAATCTGGAAACACAAGTCAAACTTTTCTTTGACTTTCTGTTGCGGATTGTTGTGGTCTCTGTAACGAAACCTTTGATCATAATCCTGTTTAACATATTTAACATTATTCTGCATTAAGAAATCACTTCAAAATGGTAAGAAATGAAAAACAGAAAGTTCTCCCTCGCTGTTTCTTTGTGGTTGGCTCGGTCCGCAGGGGACAGTGGTGTTTGAACACTTTTATGTGGATGGATGAGTTGCAAAATCAGTCTGAAAAACTGTAAACGCTGTGCATTAGGCACTGAAACATGTTCTAGCTCCATGTAAACATAGTGTGCATTCAGAGGATGGTGTAAATGTGTGTTTTTGTTTTAGTTAAAAATAGTGCATGCTGTGTTTAACAGCTCAATAGTCAATAACAAGTCTGCAGTAGGGATCCTGATGTGAAAGAATCCCAAACCACATAAAATAAAAACCTGAATTGTCTTTAAACCTCTGTTTAAACTCTGTAGTCCTAACTGTCTGACTACATGTTCATTTGACTAACTCCTAGCAGGTGAGTTTGGTGAATCCACTGCAGGATAGCCAGCTTCACTCTGAGGTTACACCAAACATCTGTTGGGAAAATTGCATCTTTAGTGAAGAATGCACACAGAAAGCATAAACATCTATTTGGTAAAAACAAAAATGCTGAAGCAAATTTCAAGATGAAATTAAATGTTTTTGTAATTTGTATAATAAGTATAATTAGGTGTTTCAGAATAACCAGCACATCTCTATATTTACCACACCCTGACCACAGAGTCAGAGCCTGTGTCCAGATTAGGTGTCGCTGATTAAAGCCTGCCTAGAGAGTGACAGGTAGACCCAGTCTTATCTGAACCTCTGACTTCAAGCTTCTGCCATTATCTGTGCTTCTAAAGGGTGTAGCTCAATAATACCAAGATCTAAAGACGTTATCGTGGAATGTAAATGCCTACAACTGTAGGCCGACACAGTAAGCTGCAGACGGGAGTCTCCAAAGAACAAAACTAAAGGGTACAGGGGAAACCAAAAGTCCAATGTAAATTCATTAAAACATATCTGACCAAAACTACCAGAAATATACTGTATTAGATAAATGAATATTTCCTTTTTCTAAACCAGAAACAAGAACTATATTTACTGGAGGAAGTTAAAGGAGTTTAAAACATGAAACAGGGACTGGGAACAGACCATAACAGGGCTGTACAGTGCGACATATATGTCGCACGTGCGATTAAAAAAACAGTCTGTGCTACAAACTATTTTTAGACGTAGCACTTGTGCGATCAGGGTTTCCTCTACATGTAATTGATCGTGGCGCACCGCCACACCGTCAGAATTAACTTAATATATATATATTTTACAAACAATGTCAGGTGGCCTCAGCGGGTCTCCAACCTAGTGCTAGAACGCAGGCGCGGCACCAGTGCAGAGCATCTTGCGTGGCAGCGCAACGCGCTGCATCCGCTGGCTCGGGCACGTCCTTCGTCTCCGTTTTGATCATCCGACCAGAGCCATTCTGCATTTTGACCCGAGGGCCGCAGCCTGGAGACGACCACGACGTAAACCCCGGCCGCACCCGATGGTTCCATGTCGTTACGGGTGACCTCCCAACAATCCGGAGTTGCCGTCATGCCGTGGCGCAGCTGGCACAAGATTGCCAGTACTGGAAACACCCAGGCTCAACGCACTGGTGCGGGACGACACCCGACCCTTCGCAGGAGCCGTGATGACTTTGAAACAATGTAAAGCATATTAAATATATATATAGCCTATATTTGCGCACTTGTATGGATTAAAGTTCTGCGTCGAGTCGACTGGCGAGTCTAGCGACGGAGTTCCATCAATTCTAGCTGTTCGGAAAAAAACTCTTTAACTTTGAAAGTGTCCCTGTGCTTCAGACACACATTAAACCAGAGGAACTGATAAATCTGAACGGGTCACACTGATGTCTGTAACGAGTCCACGGTCCGAGTCAGGGGGAGACGAGGCTTCACACCGGAGTCTGACCCCGCTAAACGCAGCTCAGCCCCAGGGGCGTATCTAGAACTTTTTTCTTAGGGGGTCCAGGCAGGGGCAAAGAAGGGTGGCACAGTAAAAGGTCATTATATTTAAATGCTCTGCAGTCTTGGACTGCAATGGACAGCAGACCAAAGTTTTAATAACATTTATTTACTGAAGTAAAATCTGTTTAGCAAGAACTATGCAGCAGATTCAAAATCAGGAGACAAATGAACATTTTAAAACATCACAGTCTCACTGTACACCATAAAAACTGTCTGCCTGTGAATTTGCTTTCAACATCGAAATTAATAATAATAATAAATTTAACTTATATAGCACTTTATGTTTCACAATGTCAAAGTGCTACAGAGCAGAAGCTTAAAATAGATGAGTCAAAGTTCATAAAATAAGTAATATAAAGTAGAATTAGAACAGTTTCTGCATTTTATTAATAAATCAAAGATTATAGCAGCTGAAAACATCTGTTTTTGTGGTTTTGTGCACACATTTCTCAGCTCACACTCGCACTTTGAAAAAAATCTACACTAATTTGAATGAATAAATGTTCTTCTTGAAATTACATTGACATATAAACATGTTTGAAGATATTTCTTGTTATTGTGTTTTCACAATAAGCACTTTCTCAGTGTGTTAAACGATGGGTACTAATTTTGGCTTTAGAGATTGTAGCTGAATTTTTATGCTGGTGCTACAACTTTTTGTTCTGTGCTACAAAACCTGCAACCTTTGTAGCACCGGTGCTATGAGCTAAAAAAGTTAACGTACAGCCCTGCATAATACTCTCTCACTGGCCTGTGACCGTCTATATGGAGACATATAATAGGGAGAAAATGTACTAAACTTCGGCTGCATGGTGGCACAGTTGTTAGCATTGTTGCCTCGCAGCAAGAAGGTTGTGGGTTTGCATCCCGGTCTTTCTGTGTGGAGTTTGCATGTTCTCCTCGTGCATGTGCAGGTTTTCTCCGGGTTATCCGGTTTCCTCCCATAGGCTGAAAACATGATTGTTAGGCTAATTGGGCACGGTAAATTATCCCTAGGTGTGAGTGGTCGTTCGTCTGTGGCCCTGTGATGGATTGCGACCTGTCCAGGGTGTCCCCCGCCTCTCGCCCCTTGCCCGCTGGAGTTAGGCACCAGCTCCCCATGACCCTCTATGGAGGATGAAGTGGTACAGAAGATGGATGGATGGACTAAACTTCAAATACACACTGAATTATAAGACTTTTCCATAAGTTGAAACTGCAAATTGTTCCCTAAACTTGTGTGACATTCTTACAAATGTGCAACAATTCTTGTCACAATACAGTCACAAAATCCCTGAATTGTATGTCAGTGCTTGCAATTAATCTATTATTTTCTTATTTTCTTGCCATTCTGTTGCATCTGTCCATTTTCCAGATTGTCAGACTCTTTTTCCTGAGACACATGGAGAGAGGCTCAAGGTACTGATTACTCTTGTGAACGTTTTAATACATTTTATATAAACTCTCTTCTCAATTTGTTTCCAACCGTGAGATTCTAGCTTTACATGGAACTAAAGCAAAAACACAAAAAGTTAAAACAGTTGGAGGAAAAGCATGTTTTACAAAAATGATTAGGCCTGATTGGTGACATAACTGTTGTCCTCTTCAGCGTGTCATGAGTGTGTGCAGCTCAGATGTTTGTGATGAGACTGAGACAAATGGAAGAAAAACAAACGGATGCTTGTTGTTGCCATATAAGACTATTCGCTTTTGTCATATCTGAACAATTTATCACTCGGCGACCACGAGAACATAAAAATATGCTGAATTCCTGGTGAGAAATCACATGAACTTTCTTTTTATCTTTTGAGTTAACAAACCAGCTTTAGTGAAGTCTGTAGATCTGTGTGGAGTGCTGTAGGGAGTCTTGAGTCAAAATGAGTCTAAATGAAGACATGGAAAAGCATGTTGAAGGTCTAAAGGTTCATAGGACCCGACACAAAACCAAAGAAGACCAGGAGAGCCAAATCTATCCAAGAAAACAGAAAAAATAATTCAAAACTCAAAATAAAACCAGACCAGTTCTTTGATTTCTTCATTTTATAACATTCCAAGACTTAATTTAAGAATTGTGAAAAAAAGTTTTTCATCCAGTGACAACAAAATCAACAATAATCCTAAAAATACTTCAACAACATCTGCAGGTTACTTTTCCAAGTTAATAAGTCAAAGTTCATGTGTATAAAATCTGAGCCCATCTATCAGAGCTGAACTTTTTGGGAGTATCGACCCTGAACAAACAAATCAGCCAAGTATTGGCTCAGAGACAAGTGGCGAAGGATTATAAGGAATTCCTTCAAAGCCCAGATCTGAAGATGACTGAAATGTCCTGGGTGAGTAAATCAAGCATGTAACGAAATCCTTAAAGATACCATAATAAAGGAGGATTAATGTGGATGGTTAGGTCCAATAACAACAGGAATTTATTTCTGCTGAGGGAGTAGATTTTAGCTTCTGCGATCACTTTCCCCACAGAAAAATAAAACTCCCGTTGAAAGTTTTGTTCACTAAATGATGTTTAGGTGAGTTGTTAGGGTACTAAACCTTCCTGAATTGTCCTTATCTCTGTGGAGAAACTCACTCATTAATCTTTGCAATTAATTCACAAAAAATGATCCTCTCAGATCTGCAGCAGCAGAAATCAAGACAAAGCAAAAACGACTCTGCCACACAGCATCCTCCTAGACCTTCAGGACCAGTTCCTCCACTGGTAGGAAAAAACTTCACTGAGTCTCCTGCTGGTCCACAGACTGAACTGATTTGTGAGCAGCAGGTGACGTTGATCCAACAAATAAGATTAGCTAAAGAAAGCATTTAAAAAAGGAATCTATACATGGGGAGTCCTCGTTCATCATCATTAGAGTCATTTAGGTGTAACAGATAAGAGGTGCAGCATGAACGATGCTTCTGTTGCAGAATCGTAACTCTTCAGGTTCATTCAGCTGCCTGAGTGTGATGGCTGCACCTGTTACAGCTTTCAGGAAGTTAACATTCAGCGTTAATTATGCGATGAAAGAAAACAGCCACTTCCTGAAGTCGTCACAAATCAACTAACTTTCAATCACCTGACAATTTGGCGAGAATTAATCTCAAACTTTCGCTTTTAGAAAGTTGTTTTACTTTGTTAAACGTGAACTAGAGTGAAGAAAAGTAAACGATTTGTTCAGGGAGGTCCTAAAATGTGCACTACATCACTCACTAATTGAAGTCACTGATGTTTACCTACAAATGACTTCTGGGTCTCCAAGCTGTTATCTAAATTGTGTCAAAGAAGCTCCAGGAATGCTATCTCCTATAATCCCCACATACCAGGGAATACATACCATTTAAAACTCAACACTTTATACAAAACCTCCTCCTTTAACCACCCTAAACCTCCCTCTATCACTCTTTATTTACCTGTAGTTACAAAAATCACGTGTTCCTTCAATTTCTGAAGTCAAAGGGAAATATTTAGTGTTTACAAAGCAGGGGAAACAGTTATCTTCTCATCTCATTCTTTATTTTTGTGTGTTTTTTAATGGATGCATGTTTTTTTTACCTCAGATTTTTGGATGCTCTTGCTGTTCTGCATCATTCTTTAAAATGTTGCCTAAAGGATCAACATCTGCACCTGCAAAACCTCTAGAACCGGTCTTTGAGTCCGATTTTGTCTTTGTAACAGCTTGACGCAGATCCATGGAGACTGAAACGTTACACGGGCTTAGATACATTCCAGTGTAAATGGAGTGTGTACGATTCTCATTATTCCTGCTGCCACCGCGGCTGATTTCTTCATTGTAGAAGCTGAAGGAGGAACTCAGATGTTAATCTGTCGGAGTGCTTCACTGGATTAACCCGCTGAGATTTTACCGGCACTTTAAACAATCCATGTGGGAGTGTGTGTGTGTGTTTGGTTATTGTATGTATAAATGTGTGTGTGCGTGCGTTGGGGTGTTATTACCACCCACACTGTTAATCTCAGAGGAGATGTGGATCAGATCCAGAGCTGAAGTCTGCAGCATCCCGACAGGAGACAGAGGGTGACCTTTCACCTTTGGCATTCAGGGTCAGACTATGACTAGATAATTGTCTTTCTTCAGAGCATCAGCTCATGTTTGTCACCATTCTCAGACCTTAAATGCACTTTAGATCAAAGATAAATCTGACTTCTTCTCTGTGTCTTGTTGTTGGACTTATTTACGTTTTTCCTGCTAAAAAGGCTTCAAACCATGACAAAATTATTATTAAATTCCTTACACAAATAATAATCCCTGTGAGGCTTAGACACAGAGTCTTGGTGTTTATCTGCTGTAATCAGCAATATGCATTTATTTGTGCTTTTATTTATGTAGTGAAAAGTTTAATTTCCTTTACAGTGGATGCCAGAAAAGCTGCATCTCTTGCATCATGAAACAGTTTTACATCAATAAACATGAGAAACGCCAACTGTCAGTGATACCGTTAAAAGAAAACAGATTAGGATGGGATTCTTTTTAAGTTGTTTAAAGTCATTGTGTGCCTTTTATTAAGGCAAGCAAAACCAAAAATCAACCAAAAGTACAGAACCAAATATTCACTACAAGGAGGCAGGTGAAAGTAGGTGTAATTTATTTGAATTAAGACTAAAAGTACTGCAGAGAGACTTAATCCAGAGGAGAAATATAAAATCTGGAGTCAGAGAGAAAGATGAAAAGAAAATCTTAAGTTAAGGGGGAAGGCAGAGCCTAGAGCAGGGGTGTCCAAACTTTTCAACACGAGGGCCAAAATCACCAAGTGTCAAGTCCTCGAGGGCCACAAAAGTTAGAATATTTCTTAAAAGAAACAAGCAAAAAATATTTTGTTCTGCTCAAAAATTCATGATAAATGCAACATTTTAATGAACAGTTTTTGTCAATACGACACAGGGAATTCGTATGTTTGACTCAATAATAAAAAGCATCAAATTCACTGGATCTGATTGGTCGACTGTTTTTAGGTTTCTTGAAACTACATTTTGTTCCATCCTCAGCAACAAGACCAGGATCTGGGTCTTTCTCCAGTCCTGTTGCTGGATTTAGTCAGGCTTTATGAACAGAGCTCACAAGTCTGTGTTTTGGTAAAAGTCAGTGAGGGTTTGTGGTTCTTTTTACCAGGAAATAAAGTCGGAAATCTCAATATCTCTTGAATTGTCTCAAACATTTTTTAAAAATATTTTGATTGAATGGAAAATGTTGCATTTAAAAAGATTTTAATTTACTTGGATCTTTTGTTTTTTGAGTCTCATGTTAGTAAAAATCTAAAAAATGTAATAAAGTGTCTCGCTGCATCAAAATCCTGCAGGAAAACTAAATTATATAACTTTTAAAATGCAGCTGAGGGCCACACAAAGTCACTCCGAGGGCCGCATTTGGCCCCCGGGCTGCACTTTGGACACGCCTGGCCTAGAGCTTTTCATTTTGAACACGCAGCGCTGCTTCATAATTATGCGCCAGGTTTTCACAGTTATGTGACACATAAATAATCTGATTATTCACTTGAATCACAGGTGATTGATCTAATAACTGCTAATAATTCTAATAACATCCTGCAGCTCAGACAGAGGAGGCAATGAACCAGCTTACATAAAAAAAAAAAAAAAACACAGAACAGCATTACATTTTACAATTTAGTTTTGACTAATGTTCAGTTAGTACACTGCAGAAAGCTTTTTAAAAAAGCCTATAGTTTTTAGACATTTTATCTTATTTTTAGTCTGAAAAGACAATATATCCTTACAGCCGTACTTGAAATAAGTCAAATCTTCTTAAATCTGGTTGAGTTTTCTAGATTTGAGCAAAAAAAAAAAACTGCCAGTGGGGTAAAGAACAGTTGGCTAGAATTCTTTAAACTAGCAAATTATTCTAAAAGCAGAAAAAAATGAGCTTTTTAAAGAAAGGGATTTTATTTTTTTGCTCAAATCTATAAAATTTTGAAAAAAAGACTTTAATAGAAATCAGTTTTTGCAGTGTATATAGTTCACTGTAGCATATTAAAAATTAGTTAGAAGGTTTAGCATGAATATGAACTGACAGACTCACTATTTAGTGAATGAGTGAACAATTCAGTCTCAGCATTGGAGTTACATAATCAGGATGACCAGAAACACAACTCAGGTGTGTGAGAAGAGTAGGAAGCATTATAAACCAGACTGCTATGGTTTTAATAACACAACCAAAACAGAAGATAAAAGGCAGAAATAGAAGAAAATAAATGCTGTTATCTCAAAAGTCTATCAGCAGCACATAGTGTTAAAAACTTGAAGAAACAATATAATAATACAATTTTCAGTTTCCAGTCTATTTATAAAGAACTTCAGCTACAAGTCTTTGCATATGTAATTAATTCAAAGTGCTCAGAAACTCAAACTACAGAATAAAACGATTCATTTAAAGTTCTAACACAGATAAAGGAACCAGCTGCTTCATGTCTACGTTGGGGTTGCAGTGCAAAAAAATCCTCATTTGTTCAAAGTCTTCAATATTTTTGTTTCTCGTGTGAGCAATCGTGACATGTGTTCGCTCTCGGGGCTCAGGAAATCACAAATCAAAAAAATTAAGCCGGGGTCGCGACGCTGGTCAGGCTGAAGCTACACACGAGGAGCTGTGGAGGTTTTGGGTCCTGGTTCACACTGATTTTTAGCTTCAAGAGGAAAAATAAACAGCAACAGGATGAAAACGGCTGAACTCTGCAGCCTGTTCAGAAAAGAAAACAAGAACGGCATCACTGTGCAAAGTTTCTAACAACAACCTTCTGCAGAAGATTCAATTAGCCCCATAACTGTTGTTTTTAAAGTAACGACACATCCTTCAGATTTATTATCAATAAAAATCATTCATATGTAATTAAAGTAATTCATAAAAGATGGCCTCTACCAGCGGCAGCAGCAACGTGTGAATGCGTCTCAGGTTTTACCGCTCACTCAGACTCTGTTTGGCTTCACGGGGCTTCGTGGCCTCAGCAGCAGTTTGTGGTTTTCAAAAGAGACGCTCTGTAAACAGCAGTAAGTGAGGTAGTTAACAGGGGGCCTGTTTAGTTTTCTGCCAAATGACTGACTTCAAATGGACCTGCGCCTGAGAGAGCAGGAGAGAGAAACAGGAAAGCCACTGTGGTTAGATCAGAGCCCGGCTATCAACCGCGGCCGCTACGATACAGAGCTTTGATGTGGTCAAAGGTTGTGTTGATGATAACCTTCTAAAGAGAGCCACAAAGAAAGAAAGACAGCTGCAGCTTTGGAAAATCTGATGGGATGAGATGAAGAAAATATTTATCTAAAGCACAAGATGCTCATTGTGAGCTGTACGCTTCGTGGTTCTTTGGTTTTATCCTGGAGAATAAAATAACATTTAAAAAGACGTCAACTCAGTCTGAAGTCAAATGTCAGGCTATCCTTTTAAAACATCGAAAAAAATTAGATCATTTAAAATACTTCCTACAAATATTCAAGCTCAGATTTCAGAGTAAAATAATAATGTTGAATATGAATCAGATAATAAAATAATCATTCAGGTCTAAGAGGGTCAATATGTTGCTTAGAAGCTTAATAAGAAAATAGGTGGGAAAAAAATAACTAAATCAAAATACAATAAAGGTTTGGAGATGTTTTTTCCTTGAAATGCAAAAAAGGAAAAATCTTTACTAGGAGTTTATTTTAAAGAAACGGCAAAATTTGACACATTTCGTTCAAAATCCCTTAATAAAACATGTAATTTATACAATGATTTTTCTGCTGTAGCTGGAAAATAATCTAATATAAATAAAGATTGACTTCAAGGTATAACTTAATTAAATGTGGTGCAAACTGCCACTCATTAAGCCCCCATTCAGGAGTAAAAACAAAACAAAAGTTAAGACCCCTTAAAGAATTATCAATAAAAACAATAACATAAATTAAATCCCTCCCTAAAATGTAGATGTTTGAATAACTTAAACCCAATTCGCTGCACCAAATGAATACAATAAATTTTAAATATTAAACATTTGGGTAGAAATTAAACGCACAAACGCTCCGAGCTAGAAGAAGCCATGAGAGCTCTGGTGTTTTTAATGCTTTGGAATTTAATAAACTCAAAGGAGAGCAGATGGACTTACATTCCTGGACTTCATTAAGTTACTGATCAAATCTCTTCACAGAGAGCATTTCGTATGGGTTTATAATCCAGTTTTTGGTGAGATCTTCAGGATCAGAGTCTGTTAAAAGTTCTGGAGTCAGTAGAACAGAAACAGCTGGTTCATGAGCTGCTGCTGCTCCATCATGCTTCACAGCCATACATCAAGCAGCTCTGACAGCACTAATAACAGACTAATGACAGCTATTATCTACCAGCCAGCCTCCTGAGGTCTGCTGACACAACTGCTGACAATTCAGCTCCTATTTAACCACAACTGGCTTTGAAACACGCAGCGAAAAGTCCTGAAACCTGCAAACATGAAGGAAGTTTAATAATGAAGTGAAAAGTTGAACATGTATTAACTTGATTGACAACCGCTTGATTTATGTGATCAAAACTGACATAAATATTTTGAAATCTGGTTATATAAAGGTGTATGTGTGTGTGTGTGTGTGTGTGTGTGTGTGTGTGTGTGTGTGTGTGTGTGTGGGGTGTCATTAACACACATTTAAAGGAGTGTGATTGCAGGACAAAAGGAGTGCTTCAGAACAGTTTCAAAGTTGTAGATTTTCACATTAAAAGCATCCTCTGTCCTGCACAAACTTTCAAAACTCACAAAAACTTTAGTGAACAAATAAACATACTGATGGGTGGGTTTCCTTTAATTTCCTGTCGTGTAAAATCTAAACTCAAAATCAGCAAGTTGTAAAACATGTTTAAGGGGCTTAAAGTTGTAATCATCTGTCAGGAGTGAAACCATCCATGAGGTAACAGCAGCAGCATCCCTTTAAACCCACAACCCCCTACCCTCCTACCCCCACTGGTGGGTGTTTTTAGACCAAATGATATTTTGACTTGAAATATTTGCCCTTCAATTTCAAGAAATTCCTTTAATATATCATAAAAATAAAGGAACAAAACACCTACAAATATTTATTTGATCTGACATAAAAAGCAGCACAAAAATAAAAGTTTAACCACTTTAAAGGGACTAGGTTCAGGATTTTAATAACAGTAATCATGCATGTTCAGTTTATTTAGGTTAATGAGTGATGAAGCATTTTAAATCAAAAAGAATGAGGCCACCCATGTATCATTCCATAATCTTGAACAGGCTGTGAAATGTAAAATGTTTTGGAATTCGGGGCCCGAATTTCCCGCGCTGTCCTACGGATGTGACGTCAACTGACGCTGCTGCGCATTCTGGAAGCTAAAAAAGTAATAATAAATGTATATCCAGTAGGTGGCAGCATTGCACCGTTGTGTTGTGTTGCTGGTCAATGGCGGACTTCATTCGTCTGAATCTGTGGTTTTTCTCATAACACTGGTGTTATTTGGCAGTGTTTATGGAGCTGAAAACCTCTCTGATGGATTATAGGGGTCCACAGAGCTAAAGGTGCTGTTTTAGGCGACCGAACAGCAATCTGTCGATGTTTATGTACTATAGGCCTCAAATCCCCGACTGTTTCCTGGACCTCAGTCTGCTTACAGTGAATCTAAGGCTCCTCACTGGAGCAAACAGGAAAGATCACATCACTCCTATTCTGAGGTCTCTGCACTGGTTACCTGTTAAATGTAGAGTTCATTTTAAAATCCTGACTAACTTTCAGGGCCCTACATGGTCAAGCTCCTCTTTATGTTACTGAACCGATAAAGCCGTACGCTCCAACCCGAGCTCTCAGGTCCACAGACCAGAATCTCCTAACAGTTCCAAGGACCAGATTTAAAAGTCGAGGTGATCGCTCCTTCCAGTCTGTTGCACCTCGACTTTGGAATGAGCTTCCTTTAGTTTGACGCTGTATAGACAGTCTGGACTCCTTTAAAAAGCAGCTGAAGACCCAATTATTTAAAACTGCTTTTAAATAACTCTTTTATGTTCTCTTGTTGTTGTTTAACGATTTTGATTTGTAATGATATTTTTGTTTGTTTTATTGATTTTATTTGTTATCTTTTGATCATGTTTGGTTCTGTTTTGTGAAGCACTTTGTGATTTTTATTTTTTCCTGTGAAAGGTGCTATATACTGTAAATAAACTTTACTTACTTTACTTACTAAGGCGGCTCTGCTGCGCACGCTCCTCCGGGTCTCCGGAGCGCCACTCCGTGATGCGAACTTGAGAAATCTGAGGTGATGTATGCGGCGGGACATTCCTTTCCTATCACCCTAGATTTCTCAAACTCACCTCCGGGAGTCAGAGAACACCAACTGATTAAAGCTTTCAGCTATACGGGCAGCTGGGAAGGACGAACATAGCAGCTAGCGAAATTAGCTCTGTTGGATCGCCCCCACTTTCGGACCCTGTGTGTCCCCGTGTGGGGCACGGAGCTTTTTTTTTTTTTTTTACCATATTTAATTTTGTATTAATAAAATATATTTTTATTTATGGAATCATGTCTCTGGTTGCCTTTGGTTGAACCCTTATGAGATAGTTGAGAAGTTTGTGCGCGCTCCCGTTCAAGGCTGCAGTTATTTGTTTCTTAATCCTGAACCATGTCCCTTTAACTAAAGACTCCTAGAACATCAGAAGATCTCTGAAACCTACTGCTGCTGTTCTGATCTTCACCTGAGCTTCATGATGTTTAACCAGGTGTGGATGTTTCCTGTTACTTTACTCGATTAATTTTGACATGAATATGAAAACGTGGAGACAGTGATGGGAACGCGCTCCGATACAGCTGTGTGTTTTATTGTGTTTTGTGGTGATATGAAGCAAGGAGCTGGGAGTCTGCTGAGTCGGGTTAAACTAACGTGTTTGACTGCCAGCTGGCAGACGGGCTCATGGTTTATGACCCGACAACAATGAGCTGGGAGTGTTTGTGACACTGACACACGCATCAAGGCTTTAAGATAAAGGAACGAGCTAACCCCATAACAAAACACACGAGTAGCTTTTTTTAAATGTGGTTTCGTTGACTCTGCTTTTATGATACAAAAACATAATTTCAAAAGACACCAGAACATAAACAAGATTTATACATAAATTAGGAACATGTGAAGCTTTACTGCACGGAATCGCAGAGGATGTGACTGATTATGTCTGTGTGTTTGTGTTTTATGAATCCACAAATATGTGTTTTTAAAAATGAGCAGCATTCAGTAAACGGAGCGTGCACAAGTGAGTTTCATGGTCTCTGCAACTGGTTGATTTGGTGCCTCTTTGATTAAATCGTGTTGCTGCCTGAGGGATTTTGCTGACAGTCTGTATAATCAGCCACATCCTAAATCTGAGCAGCAACACCATCAACAGGGTGAACGTAAAAGAAACGCCAACCGAACAGCAGGACTGAAAGTTGGGAGGAGACATTAGGACGCAGCGCTCTCTCTTCATCAGGGAGACGAGACGAGAGCACGTTGACTGGATGGTGGGGAGAGACGGTGGAGGACATCTCTAAGTGTTGAGAAGAGTTTTAAGAAGCTGAAGAAGAAACAAGCTGCAAATCAAGCGTTGACCCATGGGAGTTGGAAGGCCAAACATTCAGCTCTCTGTTTGATAGAGGAGAAGAACAAGAGCCTAAAGGCTGAAACTAAACTGTTGTGTGACTCGTAGAATAAACTGTAACAGAGTGAAGTTTCTGTTGGGCTGCACTCTCTGCAGGTCTCCTCTTGAATAGGTGTCATTTTTTATAAATACCACCATATAGCAGGAATCACAACAGGAAGAGTCGTCTGTAGGAAACTGTAAAGTTTTACCTCAGTTGTTTAACTTTTAAGACATTTTAGAAGTTTCTGCACCATCTGCAGTTGTCTTAGTTATTACTCAGTTGTGTTGATGCTCATAAAAACACAAAGTCAGTCTCTGGGCTGCCGCTCTTAAGGACGACCACCTACAACTACAAAAAACACCAACAGGTGCTATAGGGTAAGTTTTGCTGTGAGATTCTGTCTGAAAGCAGGATAAAACAGTCTACTACAGATTCACCTGAGAAAACGTTAGCTGGCTGAAGATAGCTGCAGGAGACCAGGTGGGGTTCTGACCCGCCTTGGGCAGTGTGCTATAGGATGCTTCAAAGACACAAAACACCCGATGACCTCCAGTTGGCATCACTCATTGCATCAGCACCATCTGCTTTTAAGTATCAATAAAGTGTTTTGTTCCTGGTCTTTAAAAGCGTTCCAAACAGCTCAGCTAAATCACAGGAACGTGATAATAAACGCTCCTCTGAAGGTCAGAGGGAATCCACTCAGTACTGGTGTTTGTGCTGCGTTTTAGTCCACTTTTTGTTTGATTTCCTTCTCAGTGGCTCACAAATCATTAGCTGATAAAACCAGTTAATCTAGTTTTCTCTAAATCTAGAATTTTATTGAAAATATTGAACCAACTCGGCAAATCCTGGGACAATTAGTTAAGCTGTTGGGTTGAAACTCCACATGACTCAGATGTTTCGAAGAAAAAAGTTTGTAAATAATTAATGTCAGGTTAGAGGTTATGTTGTAGTAAGGAAGAAAATGAAGATGAATATGGTGAATGTTCCGTGAAACAATAAAAAAACATAAATGAGTGACCTGAGCAAATCAGATAAAAATGACCATCAGGATTAAAGTCCTTTAAATGTGGCTGCAGCTCCAGGAAATCTCTGAGCAGCTTCTTTGTCTGAAAGCCAACACCATGTGTTTACAGTCCAACCAGCAGGGACTCACCTGGTTCTAATAAGGAACTCAGTCAGTTATAACTGCAAATTTAATCTGATTTCATGCTGCGTGAAACAGAATGAGGACAAAGAGTTGGTCAACTTTCAAAGAGCTTCAGAGCTTAGGCGCTGACATCCTAATTACACATTCAAAGATCTACAGAATCTTTTTAATAAAACGCCTGCTGCAGTTTTTTGCAGTAAAAACTAAACGGACTTGATATGTTGAATCATTTTAAGTAAAGCAGAAATGAACAAATGAACAGTGAATTAATTAGGCAGCACCTCTACCAGCAAAAAGCCTGAACCCTGCAACACCAGATCCTATTATTAATAATTAAATCTGCTGCAGGAAACAAATATGAAATAAACCATGACCTTAAAAAGCATCAGACACATGTTTCGTGAATCCAAATTAACCTGCAGCCACGTCGCTCACAGGATAAAACCTGTGACCACTTTCTGACCACATGGGCTGTTCTCAGATCAGTATTTTTTGTCCCTGTAAGTATTAAAGAATGAAAGAGAAACACTTGTTTCTCCTTTATTCTTTTTGAGGGTTTCTTTTTATTTGGAGCCAGGTCGGACATCTGAATAACTGCAACTGATTACTGGACAGATATCAACACAGTTAATCTGCCAGAGAAACACTTCAAACAGGCTGGCAGCTGCAGATGGGGAGAAAGGAAGAAATGGATGGGAGTCAGTAACTCACAGGGGCGGATCTAGAGGGGGGCCCCCATGTGGCCCCATGTTAAGTGCATAGTGCAGGCATGTCCAAAGTGCAGCCCGGGGGCCACTTGTGGCCCTCAGAGGGATTTTAAGAATTATATAATTTAGTTTTCCTGCAGGATGTTGGTGCAGAGAGATACTTTCTGATTTTTTTTATGTTTAGATTTTCACTAAGAGACCCAACAAACAAAATGCAATATTTTTAAAATACAACATTTACTATCTAATCAAAGTATTTGATTTTTTATCAATCAGGTTTTTCCAGATAATTAAATTTCCTGGTAAAAAGAACCAACACCATCACTGACTTTTATCAAAAAGTAGGCTTGTGAGATCTGTTCATAAAACACGACTGAAGTTTTTAACTAAAAACGGTCGACCAATCAGATCCAGTAACTTTAATTCTTTTTATTACATGTACATTACCTGTACATTTTCATAAACACAAAGATTCTGCTCATTAAAATTGTGCATTTATGAGAAATTTGTGAGCAAAACAAATAAATAAAATCATATTTTGCCCTTTCTTTGTTATTTAAAAAAATATTTGAACTTTTGTGGCCCTTGAGGACTTTACACTTGGTGATTTCGGCTCTCATGTTGAAAAGTTTGGACACCCCTGGCTTAGTGTTTTAGAATGTACCCCTATAAAAAAGCAGCTGGCCCCAGCCTGGCCCCCCCCTCTAGATCCGCCACACTCACATCTAAAACAAGTAAAACTTTACTAAGTTAATGTTGTTAAACCTCATCTGTTAATCTGACAACATTAGATACTCTTAAACCAAATAAATTGATGCTTTATATAAGATCAAAGTTTCAGCTTTCAGCAAAAAAGTTGAACTTTACTGTATTTAAAACCGTTTTCTATACATTTAAATATTTAAGAACTAATGCTTGTGAAGCAGGAGGTAGATTTTTTATTACTTTTTGTTAAAATAGAGGAGATTAAAGAAGAAGCTCCTGCAAAAACACGTCATGCTAATAACTGGAGTGTTTAACTTACTGGAAACTCACTAAAATCTTTTTAATTTAGCTGCTTGTCACAATAAAAAAGACACAAAGAAAGTGAAACATTAGACAAAAATGAAGAAAATACAGGAAGATGAAATAAAGAGGAAGCCATAGTTCAACACGCCCAGCCAAGAAGACGTTAAGTCATAAATCAGTTCAGTGAAGCAAAGCCAGCAGGACAGAGTGAAACTCCTAGATGAACGGATGTAGAGGAAACACGAAGCAGAAAACATGAACCATGAAAAAGAGCAGCTGAGAAATGAAGAGATTCATTCTGAGGACACTTTATGACCCAAAAAAACTAGAAGTTTTAGACTAAAGGTTTTACGATCTAAAAATGTTCACTGGGTTATAACTTTTATAAACATAAAGGAACTTACCTAAAAACCTAAACAGACCTATATGACAAGAGGGTTATCAAATAGAAGAACTTTAGTTTGGTTTAACAGAAATAAAACTTCCTTTGTTCCTCAGGGTTTCTAAACAAGCCTATATGTTACTTTCTAAATCAGAATTTTACCATGTCATTTACCACTTTACAGGTTATTAGAACTCAGATCAGAAGGAAACAACAACAAAACAACAATAATACACTGCAAAAACTGATTTCTGAGAAAGTAAAATAGCCTTGTTTTTAGACATTTTGATTTAATTTTGTCTAAAAAGAAAATATATTCTTACAGCCCTACTTGAAATAGGCCAAATCTTCTTAAAGCCATACTCAGTAGCCAGGTAAACAAACGAGGTCTCGCTAGCTATTTTACAGAAACACGTCTTGGTGAACTCCCCCTCCCGTCGGGTAAAATCCATACGCCAGCCTCCCGCGGACATGGGACCACGGTTTTCAAAGGTGACAAAGCAGAGTCTAACTCCAGTCGCAGAAACGTTCCCCCAGCTTTTCCTCTTTTCACCTCCAAACGTTTTTAGTTTTCTGCTAGCTGAAAAGGTGGTTTTTTTGGGGGGGGACTCTGGTATTTTTATCTTAAAATGGAATCACCCGCTGGCTCTTTGTCCTACTTTCACTTTCACTTCCGGGATGTTCTGCCCCAAAATGTGTCCGGGCGGATTAATGCCAATCCAAGCAGTGAGGAAATGCGGCAGACAGACAGCTGGATTGTCCAATCCTATCATTCGGACCGAACGATAGGATTGGCTGAAGTTTTTAGAGAACTGCGATTCAACTACTTTATTGATTTCTTTCATTTTTTTTTTCTCCACAATATATTTATGGCTATACTATATTAGAATGTTGGTAAGAGGCTTTTAAAAAAACGTTAAAAGCTACATTGTTTACCTGGCTACTGAGTATGGCTTTAAGTGAATCTGGATGATTTCTGCTCTGTTAGTCAGTTTAGAGACACTATGTTGAAGTTATTTACACAATGCACAGAGTTAATGCTGGAAATGTTTATTAGAGGAGGTTTAACAAGTGTTTTTGTAAAATTACAGGCAGAAAGCACTACTAATTAAAGGAGGACCTGAGAAAAGAGCTTTGTTAATGGTTCACATCTCTTGTTTTATTTTTAAGAGGCACCTTTTTTATTGACTTTATTAATGAATTGTTTTTTTTATATATATATATATATATATATATATATATATATATATATATATATATATATATATATATATATATATATATATATATATATATAAATTTCTTTTTCAAATACACGGTGGACTTCTTTTCTGGGGGAAACCCTGCAGGTTATTATTATTAATAAGAATACATTTTAATCAAGTTTTTTCATTTGTCCTAATTTTGATTTATGACTGTTTTGTGGTTTTTGATTGATTATTGCTCAGTTTCCCTAAAAGGGCAATCAAATTTTCTGACTTCTGGTTTCAGATCAGTTAGAAGGAAACAAGAACAAAACAACAACAATAATAAATAAACAAACAGCACAGATAGTTTTAACCACAGTTCAGCTACAAACAGCTCAAAACTATCATTATTCAATGTGACTGATGAAGAATTAAACCATTAAAACCACTTCCTTGGCTGTGACAGATCGTGACAAACTGTAACCTGCTTTCATTCCAAAATGTCATAAAACATTTGCAGAGATCTGCAGTTTCCTCTGAAGATCAGCAGGACCTCGCTCCCATGTTGCTCAAACTTTACCCCTCGTGCTGTCGGGGCAGATTAACCCCAAAAGACTAGAAAACTCCAACAGCCCCCAAAAAGAAACAAGTTTGGAATATCTGCAAAAAGAGTTTTCTCTCAAGATAGTCCCAGAGTCCCCTCTGGCATCTAGAACTCGTGTAGAACTTTTCTCAGTTCAGTTTTTCTGTTTTAGGAGGGTCTGGGTGAAAAAGTTGTGAATCAGAAGCAGATTTTGAATTTATAAATGAGACAAAATGAGGATAAATTACAAACTAATTAAGAAACTTGAAATAGTGTTGTGAAACCAGCTTTGTATTTTGCATTTTATTTGTTTTTTGACATATTTAAAAGTGTAAAAACCAATTCAGCCTCATAGCAGATAAAATGTGAGTATATTCTTGAATGTTCCAGCTAGTCGCCTACTGTCACAGCCCTGAGTTAACTGATAACTACAGCTGTCTCAGAGAATTAACTTATTAAGCATCTCTGAGTCAGAGAAAATCCTTCAGAGCCAAAATACACTAATGTGGGTTTAAGATCCAGGGTTTCTGAACCAGTTCACTCATGATGTAATAAAACAAACCTGAAACATAAAGTAATAAAATCTTTATCAAATTATTCCAGCTCCTAAACAGATGTTCAGCGATATCAGAACCTGTAAGGTGAATCAAATGTAATAAATTATGGAGGCTGAGGAGGAAAAACTTTAAATGTCCTCAGCAGTCAGAAAGGAAACTAATACGGGGCTTTCTGCCTCTCTATCAGCGTGTCTGACAGCCCCAGTGATTGCAGCACTTTACTGCAAGACATCACATCAAGCACAGCCTCTTTATCTGCTGAGCAACAGCTGCTTAACATCTCAGCTGTGACACACAGTTCACTATCAAAAGAGGTGAGACAGAGCCTTTTATTGCTCAGGAGTCTGCAAATATCACGTTTTATTTAGAGGAATTTGACCATTTTAGTCTGCTCCATAAATTCAACTAGACTGTGACACAGTCTGTCTGTTTTTGTTTCTCAGATTATTCTGGGAACAGTTTCAGAATCAGTGTAAAACCTACAAAGGCAGTTTTTAGAAAAAACACACAGATGCTGTTGTTGTGTTGGATGTAAGAACAGAATGCACCAGTGCTGGGTTGGTAAAAAAACTACAAGTGCAAAAGTTTTGGTCCAGTCTGATAAGTTCTTCCTTTCTGTAAATAAATGAACATGAATGTTCTTATTTGTGTTGTTTGGTTCAAAGAAAACAGCTGAGGTCTGGTTCCTAAACTATGAAAAAGGTTCTTTTTGTTTCTCTAAGAGATCCAGGATAACTAACCCAACGAGTCAACTAGACAAGTCAACCCAGGGTTTCTGCCTCTGGTTCTGTTCTATTCATGTTATTATCAAAGGACCAGTCAGTCATAAAGAAAAGAAAAAGAATCCTAGCAAACACAAAACGAATAAGCTTCATTTATCACATTGTAACTGTTTATTTTTTTAATTGAAATAATAATGTGCTCTAACTCTTCATCTTTAAAACGGGATTCCAGCGTTTTAAAAACTTTTGGCACCAGATGAGAAACAAAAAGTTCTGTTCAGTGATGAGTTTGGTGAAAAGCATGCACTCTGCACACAGTGGCGCCCTCCACTGGGGCCGAGGGGACAACGACCCCCCCCCATCCATAAATCTACTGACCCCTCCTCTCAGCTAACAGTCTAATATGAATGATGTTATTTTTAATATGAATTTACGAGTGGAGAGAAGCTTCAGTGAGATGTATCATTTATTTGTCTTTTATTTTCCGTTACATTGTGAAGAACTTTTGTAAAATAAGAAGGTAAAAGTAGCCCGAACCAAACCTCACCACCCACATGAGACCCAAAGCTGATTTATAGTCTGAACAGCACAAATCCTGTTTTGTCATCTAAACAGACCTAGATCGCTTTCATTTCTGATCCTAAATCAGATGTGGATCTGCTGTTTTTACCTCAGCCTGAATGGTTACGCCACATTTCATCTGACTTTTAGTGCCAAGTGCCACTTTGGGAGAGACAGGATAAAACAAGACTCCTGTCGTTACACACCAGTGGTGTTGTCATTCCTTCATTTTTAAGGGCACTGATTGGCTGAGAGATGGTGTGTTTTAAAGTACCATCTCTAGTCTGGGAACCTGAGCTGCTCGGCAGCAGATCACATTTCCAGGAAAGCGTTGCAGCTGCAACAGGCCTGAAAACAAACCTGATTCTGCACTAAGTGCATTTGTAGTATGAGCCAATCCCAGGTTTCAAACATGCTGCATTCACTCACTGAGTACAACCACAATAAACACAAACAGGGGTTTTGTGTGTGTAGCTGCAGCCCACAACGTTCATGATTAAGATAATTTGTCCACGTTATCTGCAGCAGCTGCTTTTCATCTCTGATTCTTAAAAAAGCGACTGAGACTTTTTAATAGCAGTTAAGTAAACCCAGATACTCAGATATGTTACATAAACACACTTTCCCTCTAATCAGCTGATCTATTGCTCAATAAAGGACTGTGATTACATGCATGTATTAAAACAAACACCCTCTGTTTTTAATAACATGCATCAGGAGTTGATAAACCTGGTTAAGTTCATGCAAACTATTATAGAATCCTTCATATAAAGAGAATAAAACAGACATATAAAATGCATCACACAAATGGCATCCATGTCCAGTCCGCTGCTGTGATTCCCTTGATTTCTAAATTCACTGCTTCATTCGTCAACTGGCTTTTCCCAGAGAAACGCTGATGTCAGCAGAACAGCTGCAGCAAACATTCAGCATCTTTCCTGTTTCTGCCATCAGAGCTGCTTCTGGTTGTGTTTAAATATAAACTGATGTTTGCTTCATCAGAAAAACCCCGCGTGTTTCATGGATCTGTTGAACATATTAGACACAAATTAAAGGAGTCATGCTTTGTTTCCATGCAACCCACGAAATAAGAGTTTATGTTGTGGTTCATAAAGAACGTAGATTTACTCACAGATGAGTGAGAAATGTTTCATTTATTCTTTCTTTTTATTGTTTGAGGATGTGAAGCTTTCAGGTGTATATTTGGTTAGGAGTCACCTGATGACGTTTGTCATTGTTTTCAATTTATAAAATGACATCATTATCTAGTTACAACCTACAGACCTTATTTAATACAATAACCAACAAATAATGACCATGTAGGTCTTTGTTTCTGACTTGGACGTCAAGAGATGTTGGTTGAAATGGGATTTTTAAAAGCTGAGACATAACCAGTTGTTGTCATTTTTCCACATTAACAGACATGAGGGTTTTTTCGCTGGAGTCCCAGTATGTTGTTTACATTTGTTGTGTGAGCTTCAGGCGTCTTTATGTCATAATTTGCAGCAAAACAAAGAAAAGCGAGACTGGAAATTTTAGACCCGTGGATCACTGCAGGCAATATAGTTGACTGCAAAGACATTTAGCTTTAGCCATGAGCTGGTTAGTATCCGTGATGAAACGTTGAGTGTGAATTTACACGACAGTGTTTTGGCCGTCGTTCACTGGGAGTGTAGTTTCTCTCACACCCTCCTAATGCTCCACTCGCAGACAGAACACTCCTCTGCCCATCCAGAGATAAGAAACGACAAATGACTCGGCGCAGAAGAAAAACAGCTCTGAATTTATCACCTGGCAGTGATTCTGTTTGCCTGAGCAAGATGTTGAACAAATGTGGGTGTCTGTAAAACAAGTATTGTCACAGAAGGTAGCAGAAACACAAATCTGACCTGACGTGCAAAATGTCCTCTACTGATAAAAGAAGAAGCTTTGAAACTTGCACGTGCACCCGGAGTGATAATAAAGCAACTGAATGCATTCTGTACGGTGGCCCAGAAGGTTCAAAAATACAAAAGCAACAACACAAACACAAGGACATGTTAAGGACATTGTTGTTGTTCATTTTACATTATTGAAATTTTATTGGTGGAGGCTCTAAATAAGCCTAACTGGCTTTTGCCCCCTCCTGCACGGTATTTTAAATTATTTGTCTTATTATTTGTGTATTTTTATTTTGCAAATAAATAAATGAGGAAAAAATGAAATGCCACAACACAACAACAAAAAGCCACAACACAACAACAAAAAGCCACAACTGCAGTAATAATAAAACGGAAGTGGTGATGAAGTTAAATTAAAAAATGGAACAGAAATTGAAGTGAACCAGAACCTATGCGAAAACGGACGTTATGCTAATGCCTTATTTAGCTAAATCTGTGAGTAAATGAGAGACAACAGCGTTCGGATCACGGTATACCCTGGTGCTTTATAGTACTGGGCCTTGTAGTTGTGTCTAATGACCAGGATCTGAACGTTGTTGTCCCTCATTTAGTTACAGTTTTAGCTAAATTAAGGTATTAGCATAACCTTTTGTTGTTGTGTTGTCGTTTTTTTGTTGTGTTGTGGCTTTTTGTTGTTGTGTTGTTCACTAAGGTTTGATTGTTGGAGACAAATTATATCCTGAATTCATGGAGTTTCTAAAATGTTCTGAAACATATTCAGGGGTCCTCAGGCCTGGCTGTCCTGCTGCTGGAGGTTTGAACATGTTTGAAACATTTACACGATACATTTTTCACTAAGAATTGGTAACAGAAGCATCGCGAGCATCTGGAACTCGTTTGGAACGCTTCGCAGTTCAGTTTTAGTGAGTCAGAATGTGAGACAACTTTGAGATGGGTCAGCAACCAAACTGCAAATAAAATTAGCTTAATTTACACATTAAAACATAAATAAAACACTTTGTGACTAAACTGTGACAGGATAATCTACACCAGTCATGTAGAAATGCCACAGATTTATGTCAGATATACAGCATGTTCTCTTTTTTATCAGCATTCAGACACAATACGGACACTTTCTATGATAAAACAGTCCTAATCAGCAAATTAAGGAAAGCTTACAGCGCCTCAAACGCTGTGACTTCATATCAGAGTCAAATTTCTCCATTTAAATTAGATAAAGAAATTCTGTTGGCAACCAATCTCTGTGCTGCTGAGACAGGTAGCCAAGCCAAACAAAGACATTAAGTCATTTAATCATGATTTAGAGCAGTACTACGGGTGAAATAGATTTTATTTGATGCCGCGGGCCAAATATGCGCTTAAATGAGGGAAAATCCATCACTGCATGTAATAATCTACAAATGAAACGATATCAAACACACTCTGCCTGCCAGCTCTGGAGATGGACACTGATATCTCATCAGTGGGGTCCTTTGGAGAGTGTGCTAATGTTGTTGGATTAAAACAGAGCAGGTCGTTTGTGTTTGTAATGATTATTCAACCTGCCACAGCTACTATAGACTGAGCCCCGTCAGTGCTACGTGCTGTGCGACGCTGCCAGCAGCTGCAACCTCGGCCTTTTCTCTACTTTCATTTGGTCCAATTATCTAAATACTAGATAATGATGTTGATAAAAGAGATAAGTATAATTTTATTTATTCTCTAGAGGCGACTTCATAGATTACAGTAGAGGTAAAGGAACACGGTAAAATGATGGTTTAATGTGTAAATCTATAGCAGTTCTGTTTTGTTTGCTAATCATTGCAGATTTAATTCAGAAAATACATTTCTTAGAAAGTCATTTAGCCTTAGGGTTGATCAGACGACAGCCACAAAGCATTCTTGGACTCAATTTAACACAATAGTTTATAAACTTCTTTTATATTACACCCTTTTTTAAATTAGAAACGTAGATAGTCCCCAGAAATGCCTCATTACGTAACAACAGTCAAAGGAAGGTCATTACGTTGCTAAATGAAAATTTAAAACTTAATCTTTTTATAGTTTGAGGCCTTTTTGTGAATTGTAAGATTTTGTGTTGTAGATCATGACTTCTTCACACATCGTGTTGTTAAAGCTTTGTTTGAGTCAGACTCATCAGAAACATCTTGTTTCTGTTTTCACACCAGTTGTGTTTCATTTAAATCTCCTCTAGTTTATTCTCTTTTAATGGCCAGCAGTGATGATGCTTGAGATGAAAATATTCCAGCTGATCATTTGTTGAATTCAAAATAGCAAATCAGTGAGTGGCAACAGCACGTCGTGAACCTTTATGTTCTTTATCTTTTCTGAGTCTTTTGTGCTCAAGTGTTGGCAACTGAACATTCAGCTTGTTAAAGGTTAAAATTCACTTCCTACAGATCTTCTAACAGTCATATCAGTCTCAAAGACTGCATCTGAGACCCAAAAGTGTTAAAATATTTTCACTTCCTGATTCTCATTTTTGTGAAATGTTTTGAGCTAATGCTAAAACGGGTGGTTTCTAAATCTTTCCCCTGCTGATGTCAAGAAGGGAACAGACCACTCCCCTCTAGAGGACAGAGCCAATCACGAGCACCTTTGTCTACCTGAGCCCACCACGCCCTTTACAAACCACAGGAGCGCTCATCCTCACAAACGTTAGCAAACAGTCATGGGGAAGCTACGAGCAAAGCACGGCAGTTGAGTCGTAGATGGTTGATCAACGAGTATAAAAGTCTTTGTTTACTCCCTTCATCTGAGACCATGAAGACCCACCAACGTATCACGAACGCGCGTGGAGAAGAGAGATGGCTTAGAGAAGCACAGCTCCCCAACTGCCCCGCCCATTTGAAAGGAAGGTTTTGCTTTAGGAGGTTGGATGAAGGGGTGGAAGAACAACAGCTGACCTTAAAGTAAGGGTTAATTTGACCAATGCAGAGTTTTGACATGTTATTGAGATGTAAAAGAAATGATTCAGTGGATAGAAAGTGATGAATATGGGACCTTTAAAGTAGAGCGTTCAGCTCAGAGAGATGTTTCTCTGTAGCCTTAAAGCTGATGATGTTTTCCTCTCAGTTCCTTCCACATTTCTTTTGGGTTAGAGTCACACTTTAATTTGATTCTTCGATAATTGTTCTTTGGAAGAACAGCCTGTGTGTTTAGAGTTATTGCCTTGTTTTATGACCCAGTTAAGATGTTGATTGAAGCTTTACTTGAACTTTTTCTTCTCCTGATGTTGAAGATTAGACACTAGAATAGCTGTTTTTCTTTCATTTGTCATGTTGGCCGTGATAATCCCATCTCCTGCTTCACGGTTTGAGACCATCACAGAGTTTGATCTGCTCTGGAGCCACTTTAGGAGTCAATTCTTTGGCTGCCAAATGCAAAGAATTGGTTCAAGATAATATTCTGGCTCCAAACCAGCCATGGGAACGGACTTGTTCAAAAAACATGTTAGCAATGTTCACAAGGGCAATAAAACTGAATATATGAAAAAAGTTTAATTTTTGTGTGTCCAGAGGGAGGTTTGTGAAACGTATTTTGTGTTCAGGGCTCCACTAAAAGGTCCGAACAAGAATTCACGGAATTAAAGGAACAGGACATTTATGTTTTGAATTCCTCGACTTTGATACATTTTTTAAAACAATCGATCGTGAATCCATCATTGCATGCGGGGAGCACGAAATCTGAACCTTCACCACTTTGCATCCAGTATGAACATGTCCCCAGTAATGAGAAATGAACACACACACACGCTCAAAAAAAACCGTACGTGCACAGCCAACTACTCACTCATAATCACACAACCATCCAAACAAACTCTGGTGGGATGTAAAAAGCATTATTTTGCCATTACCCGGCTTTTCTCAGGGGGTCTTGTGATAAACATTCACCGCTTTCAAAATATCTTCACCTCTCCGATCCAAAGAAAATGTTATGTTGACTTGAAAAGAGGCAGAGTGCAAACAGCGATCCACATTTAACCACATACGTACATTTAGACCTTCAGGACTTTAAAATTTGATTTAGAGTCTCTTTTTAACAACAGGGAATGTTTTAGTCATTAAATGAATTAATAAACAGTTGTGTTAATGTGCTGTTGACTTTATGTGTCGTAATGTTTCCAGGAACAGGCGTTTTCTTGAAGCTGGAGCTCACATGTGCAGCTTTAATTGTGTTTAATCAAAGAGAAAACACAGTTAGACAGGGGCGTGTGTTTACTGCATGGCAAACACTATACAGGCGTTTACCCTCCTCTACTTTGATGCCCCCCCCCCCCCCCCCCC
>SSNR01000297.1:375751-402404 GCA_006937965.1 Callopanchax toddi
CCCCCCCCCCCCCACCCAAACACTGTCATTTACCTCATTCATGCTGCTTTATGGGACGTTTCACTGCTGCTTGGTCCCATGGTTCAAGTGGTCACTCAGCTAATGGCTCAAACGTTGATGTAAAATAAATGTGAGTCCACTGTTGGCTTATTTCAGTTGAGATATTTACGCAGAACTCATGTCTGGATTATGGATCCTTTAATCCACCCGTGTGAATCCATCCTCATCAGGACCAGGAGGACATAGATAGATAGATGGACTGATACCTGGAGCTCTCAGCCTCAGAGGTGTTCCCAAACATCAGTGAGGTAGAAGATCTCTGAGTCCTCGGTCTGCCTTGAGCCCTCCTTCTGATGCCCAAAACACCTGCCTATAGGAGGATGAACATTATCAGAACCTCAACCTGTAAGCCCCCCTCATTTAGATGTAGAGCAGGCATGTCCAAAGTGCGGCCCGGGGGCCACATGCGGCCCTCAGCTGCATTTTAAGAATGATATAATTTAGTCCTGCAGGATTTTGATGCAGAGAGATGCTTTCTGACATGTTTATCTTTAGATTTTTACTAACAGACTCAGCAAACAAACAAAACACTGATCAATTTAAATCTTTTTAAATGCAAAATTTTCCATCCGATCAAAGTATTCTTTTTTTTTTTATTATTGAGACAATTTAAGAGATATTGGGATAATAAAATTTTCTGGTAAAAAGAACCACAAACCCTCATTGACTTTTACTAAAAAGCAGACTTGTGTTCATAAAACGTGACTAAATCCAGAATGCTTTCCATGGGCTTGGAGGGAAATTTAGTTTCTAGAAACCTAAAAACAGTCGACCAATCAGATCTAGTGAATTTGATGCTTTTTATTATTAAGTCAAATGTACGAGATCCCTGTACTGACAAAGATACTGTTCCTTAAAATGTTGCTTTTATAATCAATTTGTGAGCAGAACAAGTAAATTAAACCATCTTTTGCTTTTTTCCATTTTAACTTTTGTGGCCCTTGAGGACTGTCCACTTGGTGATTTCAGCCCTCATGTAGAAAAGTCTGGACACCCCTGATGTGGAGGAAACAAACTTTAATGTAATTTACCAAACTAATAATGGTTGTTTTTTTTGTAATTATTAAACATTGCTATATAAAATCCTCCCTACTGACACAAAGATGTCACAGCTTTAATCACATCCAGGCTGGATTATTGTAACACTGTTGCTTCATCTGCAGCTGGTCCAGATTTCTGCAGCCTAACTGGATCCAGAAGCAGAGAAAATATTACTTCTGTATCAGCATCTCTCACTGGCTTTCCATCAAAACAGAACTGCTTTCAAAATTCTTTTGTTTTCTGTTAACACTTCACAAGGTTTGGTTACTGAGAACATTTTAAGAATTTTTCTTAATCTGACAACAGAATTTTTTAAACCTCCTCTGAGGACCTGGTGTGATCTGATCACAGTTTGAGGTCAGATATCAAAGACCTGCCGGCTCCAAATCCTCTAAAAGATTTCTTATTTTAGTTGATTAAAAAAATTTTGGCATTATTTTTGGGCCATAATCAAAAACCTGTTGCTGGCTGAAGTTTGCGTGAACTCTAAAAACTATGTGTTTTAGGGGTTTTTCTTCTAAATTTGTCCTGCAGACCAATTCCATGGGTGTTTTTCTTATTTTTACCTAAACTATCCCCACAGTTCACACCATAAACTTGGGTGTGTTTGTCCATCTCTGTTTCTGCATGATGGACTGATGATCTGTAAGTTTAACTCAGCCTCCTGGAAAGCATCACCTGGGATCAGATCCAGACCTTCACCACACACATTAAGTGCTTTAAAGGATTAGTAATGGTCAGTCTAGTTTTCTAACGGTTGTAAATGCGAGACACTTCTCCTGCCATCTTTGTCTGTGATTTTTCAACTTTACTTGGCTGAAGTAGCACTTTTGTGGGAGGTCATTTCTGCTTTCTGTCAAGAAAACATGAACTATCTTTGCAATCTCACACAATAAAACATTTCATGATCTTTTAACTTCATAACCAATTAGATTTTGTTGCCCAAATCACAAATCTGACTTTCTGTTCATGTTTTATGTGTTGTTTCATGTGCAGCTCTGCAGCACTGTTTTTATTAAATTGATATCTTTCTGGAGTTTGGTGAAATATGGAAGTGAATGAAAGATCAGTTTTGTCTGCAGATCAAAACAAGCTTTGGTTTGACATCCTCCGTGACTCCTGCTGACTGCGGGAATGACTTATAGCTGCGCTGCTGCAGCTTTGATCTGAAGGATTTGAAATCGAAGCTAAGCTGGTGTCCACCTGAGAACCAGCTCTTTAATTTGTTCCCAGATTTGGTTTTAGAATCAGAGCAATTGAGTCTGGTCTGAAATGACGTCATCTTAAGCACTTTTGTGACTCGTCTTTTGATACTAAACAGAAAAATACTTTTATGACAAAACTTTCCCCGTGACTCATTACAGAGGAGGCTACAGTCAGACATATCAGAGCTACTTTTACACGGGTCAATATTTTTGTCTAATCCACGTTGGCCAAACATAGAAATGATCCAAAATAACGCTGATTTACGTCAACGTGGAAAAATATTGTGATGGATTCTTTTTTTTTTTTGAGCATTTACAAACCATAACAAGTACATTTACAATGCTAAGTCACATTTAGCGTATGTATTGAAGGGATTTGTTTTAGGAAAAAAGCTTGTAAACTAATTTTAAAAATAATTCATTTTACACAGCAGGTTAGAGGAAGTTAATTTGGTTAAAGCTGACATTATAAAGCCGGTTGTGCTTTCTCTGTTAAAACTGAAGGAAGGGTTCATGTAGTAAAAACTGAACAGTTAGCAGACATGACAGTAGAGCTCCTTCCTACACAGGTTTTTGAAAACTTTGAGTGATTTCATTTAATTTACATTGTAATTTTTTAAACATTCAAAATTCTTCATACTGTTTCCTCTAAATGCTTTTGCAGCATTTTAACCTTCACTATACATTATTAGTTCCAAATGGTAACATCAAGTTTCAATAAGCCAAGAATCACATTTACAGCTGCTATAACAAAATTTGGAAAACAAATGAGCCTAAAACATTTTTTTCATGCCTCTTAAAGCCATACTCAGTAGCCAGGTAAACAAGCTAGGTCTCGCTAGCTAGTTTACAGAAACACGACTCGGAGCACTCACCCCTCCCGTCGGGTATAATCGGTACTCCAGCCTTCCCGCGGACATGGGACCCCGTTTTGCGACGATAACAAAGCAGAGTCTAACTTCAGCCGTAGAAATGTTCCCCCAGCTTTTCTTCTTTTCACCTCCAAACGATTTTAGTTTTCTGCTAGCTGAAAAGGTGTTTTTTGGGGGGACTCTGGTATTTTTATCTTAAAATGAAAGCACTGACAGCCGGCTAATTCTGTCCTCCTTTCACTTCCGGGATGTTCAGACAGAAAATGTGTCCGGGCGGATTATTGGTGAATCCAAGCAGTGCGGAAATGCGGCAGACAGACAGCTGGATTGTCCAATCCTATCGTTCGGACCGAACGATCAACGAACGACCGAACGATAGGATTGGCTGAAGTTTTTAGAGAACTGCGGGACAACTACTTTATTGATTTCTTTCGGGTTTTTTTTTTAATCTCCACAATATATTTATGGCTATACTATGTTGGAACGTTGTTAAGAGGCTTTAAAAAAAAAGTTAAAAGCTACATTGTTTACCTGGCTACTGAGTATGCCTTTAATGTTCTAACATATTATAGCTATAAATATATTGTGGCGATAAAAAAAAAGACATTAATAAAGTGGTTCTCTCGTATTTGTCTAAAAACTTCAGCCAATCACACGTTTCGGACCGAAAGCAACTATTGGACAATCTGGTTGTCTGTCTTGCTTCCTTGTGTCCTCCATTCATGCACGCTGGTGCATTTTGAACATGCTGGAAGTGAGAGGTTCGCCGCTCGATAATGGCAAAGGAGGAGATGATGTTTTGCACTCTCTTGTTTACTGTGGCGATGTGCGGTCCTATCCAGTGGGCGCGGATTATAGCCGATGGGAGGGGTGAGAGTTCTAGGATCATATTTGTGTAAAATAGCTATCTCATGTTTGCAGATTGGCTAGAACAGCTTTAAAAATCAATGTAAAAATATATCACCAGCTCAATGCATGTAGATTGTTAGAAACACACAAGTGATGGTCTGTGTATGTGTGTGTTGCGGAGGGGTTGAGATAGTTCATTTTTTATCTCCTAACCTCGTTACAGACGTTACTACTGCGGCCCTCCTTACCCTGCCGTTGGCCAGGCGCTGTTTGTTTACGTGAACTCGAGAGAGGAATCTTTCCTTTTGGCCGGCTGCTGCTCTTTCCCTCCGAGCAGCCGGGTCACAGCTCTCAGGCCTAGTTTGGGGGAAGCCAGCACCATCTGAATTGCAAAGAAAACAGAAACTCCACTTCAGGCTGAGGTCTAACTTTATGATAACACATAATTAATCGGTTGGAATCTGCTGGCGCAATCAGCTGTAGCCTTAACCCCGCACCTCCAATGTAATTACTAGTTAAGGACAGAGAATATGAAGCATGTTTTGGGGGGAAATTGTTCTGCTCCACATGAACAAACAACTGAGAGGAAGTGTTTACAGCATGTCTAGAAAGAGAATATTGTGTGTCAGATCTCTGAGTGCGCTGCAGGATGCTTGGTTTGTTGATTTGCTTGTGGCACTTTCTGTAATGAAAGCGATTGTCTTGAGAGGAAACAAACACTGCAGAGAGGTTTGGTGTCTGTGTTTTACTGAGGGAGCTCCTCTGGGGAGGTTGTGTCTGGACAATAAGTGTCAGGTTCAAGTGGAAGTTCAGTCTGTAGGAAAGCTTCAGCACAAACAGAATGATGGGTTTTATGTCATTAAGATGTTAAAGGCAGGTTACTGGGGCATGCATGCACTTAAGACCACGGAGTCAAGAAAGGATGTTCCTGTCATTTTTAACAACAGGCCACTTAAGATTCAAATTAATGAATGCAAATGTTATGAAGAGGGCTGGTTCTTTTTCCTTTAAAGAAGCTGCGAACTTATTACAAACTATGCAGTCAAACTTTTATTTGTGTATCAGTAGATTATCTCAAGTGAATTTTTTGTCCCAATACTTCCTTCCTGAGTCTTTAATGAGCTCTTTGAGCCTTCAGATGACTACACTGATTTGTTTTCTGATGTTATCAGCATCCTCGGAGCAGGTGAGGGTTCAGGAGTTTCATCCCTTCTTTGGCGGCTGTAAAGAAAACAAAGCTATTCCTCTGTAGGCCTGAGGACCACCAACATCTGAAGAGTAAACAGACAATAAACAACATCCTTCAAAGTAATGATGTTTTTATAAAATGCATCCATCCATTCTCTTAACCACCTCATCCAATGAAGGTCACGGGGAGCTGGTGTCTCTCTCCAGCAGTCAGGGGGTGAGAGGTGGGGGGGGGACACCCTGGACAGGTCACCAGACTTACAACTAGTAACATTTACTCACACCTAGGGACGATTTAGAGTCACAAATTAAGCTAGCATGAATATTTTGGTTCTTGGGAGGAAGCTGGAGTACCTGCAGGAAACCCATGTATGCAAACTCCAAGGCTGCAGCTGGGAATCGTACCTACAACCTTGTTGCTTTGAGACAACAGTGCTATCTACTGCACCACCACCATACAGGATAATGATGACAAAAGGATATGTGACCAGTAATTCTCCCAGCATGTTGTTCAAGTGTCAGAAAACAGACTTCACTGCACTCAGTTCTGATCAAACATTTCTTGTGTATTTTTTTATTTTATTTCAGTTCTACCTTAAATGTAAGGCTTTTTTAGTTTTTAGTTCTTATCCAAGACTAGAAGTAACAGGTCCAGAAGGGAAGATTGATAATTCTTCTGGGACTCCTTCCTGCGAAACGTGTCTGGAGAACCTCCAGAGGGCGACGACCAGGAGGCATCCTAAACCACCTCGACTCCTTTTGATGAGGAGGAGCAGCAGCTCTACTCCGAGCTCTGCCCAGAAGACGGAGCTCCTCACCTCCACGGCTGAGCCTTGCCAACATATAAAGATCATTTCATCAGTTTTCTATCTGGGATCTTGTTCTTTCTGCCATGATCCGTCTGATGAGGGATGGAACAGACAAACCTGTAAGTTGAGAGCTTTGCTTTCAGCTCAGCTCCTTCTTCACAACAATGTTCGTACTGCAGATGAAGCTTTGATTCATTGCTTCATCTCCAGCTCCACACCAAGATACTTCTTCACTTACGACAAAGACTCACTTCTAACCCAGAGGGAACATTACAGCTTTGTCCAGTCGAGAACTTAAGGCCTCAGATCTGGAAGAGCTTCTGCTTCACATTCAGCCGGTTGTGGAAATCAATTGAATAAAAGGATTTCTGATAGAAATTACTTTCATTTTATCAAAAGTTGTTTGTTGAAAAATGCTTTATTTATGAATAACAACTATCAAATACTAGGAGGTTGGATGAATGGCTCAGTAACAGCATCTTCAGTAGCTGTAGTGCATAAACTAACAACCAGCAGTTAAATATTCAGATGTTTAATGAGCAATCCTTCTTTAAACATGTTGCTCTGTTTCTGTTTGCCTTTTTAATCTGAAATCTGGGTAAAGCATACAGCCTGTTCCTGCAGCTCTATAGTATTTTTGATTTTCCTGCCTTCTTCCTGTCAGCAGTCTGAGACATTGCATTTTGTTTGCCAGAAACCCCAGTGAAAAAGTATGAAGGACAAGAGATGGTTCCTCCATCCTGCTCTCAACATTTCCTCTGCAAACTGTACAAAACTTAGAGATTCATTCTAGGGTATGGTTTTCTTTAAGGAAAAAATGATCAGCAATTACATTTTTAAATAACTAGTTGGCCTCACTAAAGTAAAAGTATTAATAAACGGATAATCTCCCAAAATGTTTTAAAGGAAAACAGTAGAAAAAACCCACAAAATGATCAGAGTTTCTGCTCCAGACATCCTCTAGTGCAGCCAGTCCTGGAATATAATGAAAATTGTTGAGCATCCATTCAGATTTTTATTTGAATATGTTTGTAAACTAGTTCAAATGGTTGTGGAACGGCAGTTTGCTGTTTTGAACCTTGTGATTCTACCTGAACTCGGACTGAATTCCTCTGTAATCATTTGGTCCGTCTGAGTCCGTCACATCAATAAATCACAGTAACTGTAACTGAGGCAAATGCAATTCTTCACAGTCCTGATAAGTCCTGCAGAGAAACAATCTTCAGGTTGTACGTTATAAATTATTTGGTGCTGTTTTACATCCAGAGTGAATCAACATGTGTCCACGTTTAATGTAAACATTTAAACGCAGATCAGCTTCCAAGCTGTGCAATAAAGACGCGGCTTTTGCTCAATATTTTCCATAAAGAGTTTGATGAGTGAGTTTTATGGCCGTCAGTTAGACTCATAGAACAGTTAACATTAAAGAAACAAAGCCCTGCAGGTTGTGGACGGCTTCCAGAAAGTTCTGTATCTCGTATGGATATATGTTCAGCTGTCAACAAGATTTGTAGGATTTTGTTTAAAATGTCATAAAAATGGAAGCAAAAAAAAAAAAAAAAGATTTCACTAGAAGGAGAAATGGCTGGAGAGCCGTGATCTCGGAGGTCTGAAGATTTGTGATTGTGATCTTGAAGATGTGTTTTTCTTTCCTGAGCTCTGAAAAAGAAATCTGACACAGCTGGACGTCTACATATGACAAAACTATCAGCTCGGTCCGCGTGGTCGCAACAGAAAACCCTGTCCCTTCATCTACAGAGTTTTCCATAGGTGTTTTAATGTCATAAATAACTTGTTCATGACTGAAAATGTCTGAACTAAGAGAAAAGTAGTTCACGTTTGATGCATGTAACATGGAACCAGCTCAGTTTCCTGCTCAGATCTAAGCTGCTCAGTAAAAAATGTTCCCTTTTAGCATCTACGATCCACGTTTGAGGCCCCAAACCAGACTAAGAGAGACTCAGATGACTAATAGGAAACAAGGGGAAGCTGAGAAAAAAGCCTGTAAGTGAGATTTATCTTTTGTTCAAAAGGCCACCAAATTTGTTAGTGCAGCAGACAGGCTTTTATCAGCTGGACAGGGATAAAGTACTCCTCTGAAACAACTGTGAGCGTGTGTGTGTGTGTGTGTGTGTGTGTGTGTGTGTGTGTGTGTGTGTGTGTGTTAGCGTGTGTGTGTGTAGGAGTCAGACTGGGAGAATGAGAGTGAATGGTGGCTCATTTTGTTTTTAAATCCCAGTTTAAAGAGTCATTTGTCACTCTACAACTGTGAGTTTGGGATTTTAGTTGCCATGGAAGTGGACAGGCGAAGGGCAAAGGGAGGACAGGCTGATAGAGGGGCAGAAGAGATGAAGAAAAAGAAAAGAGGAGGAGGGAGAGAGGTGAGAAGGAGAAAATTCAGACATTCTTTGGAGAGATGGAAAGAGGATGATGTAGAGACAAACTGATAGAAGGCAGTGGAGGTGTTAAGGATTATGAAAACATGTGCATGGCTTTAGATTAATAACAGATGAAAGTTGGTGTGAGTTGTGGACTGAACGATGAAGAGGAAGAGTAAAAGTCAGAATGATCTCCTGTGAGTGGTGGTTGGATTCCAGCATTCTCTGAACTGTACTTTCTCATTCTCCTCTCTCTCTCTCTCATATTACTCATAAAGAAAATCACTTTCTCACATAAACATCTTTTGTAATATCAACTCACAAACGCACATTTAGGCCTCCATTTTTTTGAGGAACCTAATAAACAAACTACTTCTCATGAGAAACTTCAGAGGCTGCAGATCTTTTTGTCCAAAACTTAGTTTATCTTGAGTCACGTTGTTGCCCAAAACCTTTTCCAAAGAACAAGGTTGGCACACTGGAATTTAATGCAATGCTTGACTTGATTAAACAAAACAAAACAAATCTGAGAATTTTTCTTCCTCTCACATATTTATTTTATTTGGACTAAATAAAACAAAATAAATGCCAAAGCAGAGAGTCACAGGAGGTTTATGCACATCATTTCCCTCTTTTTCCTCCTTAAGTGAGCTCAACTTTTCTTTTTCTCGGATCACTTTCCAGAAATCACTCCCCCCAAGTCTTAACACAGTGAAACTGAAAGTATTAAAGTGTTGCTAAATAAACTTCATAACTCATGCTTTTGGACTTGAACTGTCAACCGTTGCAACATTGTGGCTCACTGATGTGTTTTTAATAGTTTCTGACAACAGTTCAGCTGTGAGTTATGGAGGAATTCACCACCCAGTGCATACATGACGCTCTTTGTTTTTACTAGTTTGTGAAGCCACTGAGAAAAGGAACATATGATGTTGATGTTGTTTGTAGGTTTTTGATCATATAAACAATCCAACAGTGTCAACCTAGAACAATTTAAAGGCATGTTATGCAGTTATGCTTGTTTTTAGCACCCCCTAGTGTCCGTTTTAAGTCACTGTTGTAAAAACGTTAGCATTGTCTTTGCTCAGAAACATCTAAATCTAACTGTTGAAATTTCTCCTCAGCCTTCATTGCTTTCTACTGGAGCGGTTCATCACTCAAAGAAATCAGCTGTGTTTGAGAAGGGAGAGATCGAAAAAAAGCAGGAATCATGAGCTAAAAACACTCCGGTGCTAGCATAACAGCTAGCCACATTGGGTTAGCCCAGGGATTCCTAAACTGTGGGGTACGCGAGCTGCCACTAGGGGGTGCTCAAAATGAAAAGTGTAATGGCGGAAAATTGAAAAATTACACATTTACAGTATTTTATTCCCCACTCAATAAAGCTGTGTAAATAAACATGTACATCATTGTTCTGTGGAGCTGTGGAACAATATTTGGAGGAACTCTGAGTCTTTTTTCTGTCAATCACGTGAACTCTTTAGCAGACCTTTATTTTGAAGGCTTTAACTTTCACTATTAGTTCAGGGGCAATGTTGCGCGGAGCTGCTGGACTGTTTACCTCATCAAATGGATATTATTTATTCAAAGAATCCTTCTTGACAGCTTGTAACAACTCTGCCGATTGATTCCATGTGTGTCCTTATTTAATCAACTCCATGGTGAGTCGTTTTCTTTGTTTCTTTTGTTTTACTAAAGATGCAGCGCTACTTTCTGCCGCCGATGAGCTAATGGCTAACCAAGCTGGGTTTTAATTTTTGCATCATTTAAAAAGACTAAGCAGTTAGTTAAGCGAACCGTCAGCTTAATCCAGTGTAGTAACCTCCTGCTGACTTCCATTTGACCAGCACTCCTACACACACAACCGCCGGCTTTACAAGATACGCGCATCACACGGAAAAGTCAGACCGGTGCGAGGGACGTTCGATGACCGTAGGACGCGCGACTCTCACAGTAACCCCCGGTTACATATAAAAAGCGATTTATTTAATTATTAAACACTCAAAAGTATCGAAAATTTGATTCGTAGGTACCAGGAATTGGTTCAAATGTGAAAGGTCTCCATCCGAGGATTGGGGGTATGTGAAGAACACGGCTGGGACATAGAAGGGGGTGCATGGCAAAAAAAGTTTGGGAACCGCTGAGTTAGCCTAACCCTCAAGAGATACGTGGCTTTGTGAGACTTCAGGGCACCGGACCAGAGACTCAGAAGTTGCAAACGTGGTATTCTGGATCCAAGCAGCAGATGGGGCTGAGTGAGTTTTCAAGGGTCATATCAGCACATACTGGCTCAAGGAAAAGATTTAAAAATATGAAAAATGTTACATAGTGTGCCTTTAACCATCACAACTAAATATCAAACCCTGACTCTTCCTTGGAACGGAGTCCTAACTGCCAAACTGTCCTTTGAGGGCAAGCCTTCTGTCCCAAAACCTTAGTCGTCCTCACACAGATAGATGGATAAGTGCACAGAGACTCACTCATCCTGGCATGTGACCAAACTCCACAACCATGGAGGGGCTCAGACATTCCCTTTTTATTGCTCAGAAAATGAGAGAACGCTACACTCATCTCTCCTTCCACAGATCATTGGGGACAGCAGGTAGCCAAACCCAAAACCCTGATTATAATCAGACATAGTCTAAAACTCAGTGTTGATGACTTTTGGGAACACATTTGGCAGGGGAATGGAAAGATGGGAGAAAAAAAAAAATCTGGATCAAAATCAACTAGTGGATGTTGAAATTACTTTATTAGCTCAGGAAGTCTGCAAGATCCCCCCTTTTTACGTAATATCAAGGTCACTTTTTATAATGCAGTCCTGTCAAAAGTAAGCTTAGACCCTGACCTCTCAGTAGCCCCTAACTCTGGATGATGACTTCCTGCTGACAGTCTGGAAATCACTCTTTTATTAACTGTAGCTGCCAAAATTTCAATTTGAAACATTTTCAAGGTTTGTCAGGAAAACTTCCACATCTTCCAGAACTAATGGAACGGGTTTGGTGGTGAGAGACCTGAGGGGAGTCTAAAAGAATCATCATGTTATCACCTCGTCACAGTTTTAAACGATGTGGAGGAAGGATGGAGTTATAGCTGCTTTGGTCAAATCTGGAAAATAATGATCACAAAATCAGTCAAGAACTAATGTTGAGTTTCAAACAAACAGGAGTACAGACACGCTAACACATAAAGCTTAAAAATTTAACACAAATTAAGTCAAAAGTGGTGCACAAACAAAACCCTTACAGAGAGCTGAAAGAAAAATCCACAAGGAAACTGAGAAAAGGGAACAAACTGTTGAGTTTGGTAATGTGGTGAAGAAGGAAAACAGTCTAAATACTGGGAGGGATGATTACTGAATGAAGAGCAGGTGTTTGAGGCAGAGCAACTACTGAGGAAAACAATGAGCAACTAACACAGGATAGAACAGAAAATAATAAAAACGTGAAACAAAGAACCAGATCCAGAGAACACCAGCTGAGTTCTGCAGCTCGTTGATCCAACAGAGAGACCTCAGGAGTCAGAGTTCAACTCAACAAAGAAACTAAAGATGACAGTGGTAGTGAGGACACAATCAGAACTTTATTAGATTTATCTGATGAAAAGAACCCCCCAGTAGAGAAACAGCTGAGGCAAATTCACAGTGGCTTTCTTGAGCCAAAACCGCTGCAACCAGAAGGTTTCTCTGTTCTTCTGTCAAACACTTTCTATCAAAATCACATTTTCTCCTATTGTCTTGGTTTCAGACATATTTCCTGTCAGTGAATGACTCCATCATCACATTGTGTCTGTCCAGCACCATCTGCTCATACAGCTGATGGCAACAACATTACTATAAACCACTGGTCTTATTTATTATCTTTAGAAATAGATCAGGACGTGGAGGTAATGTTACAGACTCGGCTCTACAGCTCTTATAGTGGAGGACATAAATATCTACAGCTCCAGTTTATCTGACACTTCTCCTGCTTTCAGATGTAAATCAGCTAAAATCTATATATTTATTTGCTATTATTTGTTAACAGGTTTTATTAACCCTCTGTGGGCCAAATGTATGGATCCTATGGCTTATTGGTCTGGATTTTCTTCATAAAGTCACAGCTCTGAGGTTGCTGTCCTCTCATACCTTAAAAATGTACGTCTACAAAACTTTACAACCACGCACACACAGCAGTGTGTTGATTTAGCCCATCTGGTCCTGATTGTGGTGAGATGATTGAGATATTTGTTGTGGCTCGTTTGTGGGGGTGTAGCGGTGACCCAGCAGACTAACTGAGACACAGACAGACGCATTGTAGATGGATTTAGTGACATGCACTCATTCACTTGCTCATTTACATGCACACACATGCAGGGCAGCAGACAGCTACAAGGTCATTAGACTCTAATATTTAGGTTAGTGACACAGCAGAGAGCTGACACATGGAGCTTTGATACGCGGTATGTTAAACAGATTCAGGAAGCTTTTCTTTTCCCTTGTTTTCTTTTCTTATCTATTCTTGTGCATATTCATCTGACAGCTGGAGTCCGTGGTGACTTTTCTTGGCTGTGACTTTGTCAACAATTGCAAGAAGTTCCAGTGAATTGCAACAAAAATACAAACTTCTTTAGAAATGTTTATTTTGTCATAACAAATTGGCAATTGTTAGCAGTTTGCTGTCGTTTTTTTCCTTGTGAATGTATCTTTGGTTCTTTTTCCCAGCTCCACTATCAGATTAAAATTGTATCTTGATTATGTGTAAACTACATCTAAAGACGAGGATACTTCCTGTTTCTTTAAGTAAACAAAAGTGTAGCACGTATCATAAACAGTTAACTTAGCTCCAAAACAGCAGGGGTTAATTTATTATAGCTGTAGGTTTAAACTGGGTCTCAGCTACTGACAGTCCAAACAGGTTCAAATTAGGGGTGGGTCCCTGCTTTTTTCACAAATCGTACTTTCACTCTTTGAGACGACTCGGTTAAGCCGGGCATACACTGTGCGATATTTTCAGTCGTGGCTCCGAGCTCCTGCTCAGCTCCTACGCAAACTGTACGATCACATCGCAGGATTCAATCGGTCACAGCTCACGAGTACTAGACGACCTGATGCTCTGCTGCGAACTGACTGCTCACACTGTATGTGTTACACGATACGTCGGGCCGTGGAATGCCGGATTTTCGTAGACGAAGAAGAACCAGAAAAGCAGTCGAAGAAGAAGAAAATCCGGAAGTGATGAGATGTTCATTCAAAAAGATGAGACAAAATGCTCGACCGAACCATGGCTAAATGATTTTTTAAGCTTTTAATTCATTTTTTTAAACCATTCCATTGATTGACCGCTAAACAATTCGCTGCGGTGTTGCTGCCATCCTGCTGCTTCTTCTTTTACTGTGAGTTTAATGTTGGCACATTCGCATTGGGGAGGTCCTTCTTCTTCTTCCACTACTAGTTTCATGTTGGCGTGTGCGCAGCGTGACAAATTCTGGTGGCGAGCTACGAGAATATCAAACACGTTTGATTTTCCAGCGAGCGTACGATTGCTGATCGGGAGTTCCTCGTGAGGTGAAAAATCGCTCCTCACTACCCCCTGTATACTACACGAACACCAACGCACGATATGCTGAACTTGGCGCGATTTCGAAAATGGTCGCAGAGGAGGAAATTGCCGGAAGATCGGCGCTAAAGTCGCACAGTTTATGCCCGGCTTTAGGTGAAGGTGCTGCAGTGGTTCAGGTCTGGATGCACTGTTCCAGTTCAGTCCAGTTCTGTCCGGTTCCGTCCTGTCATGCCTCCTCCTGTGCTTGAAGCTGCACCTCAGTTCGGAGCCGATTGTCGGAAAGAAACCAGGGTTTTTTCAGTTAGACCAGTGAGAGGTACATAGAAGTCTGTCCACTCCAGGGGTGAAAGATTATTGACCAGAAGGGAGAGACTTTAAAAACAAGGCAGTGCAGCGCTGCCCCCCCATCTCCCGGAGCCCGGCACGCTTTATAAACATATAAATACATATACCACAATATATACCTTTACCGCACATGCTTATAATTATACCACAAGATAGATTTTAGGCCATATCGCCCACCCCTAGCTCAAATGATGGCAACTGGACTTTTTTGTTACTTGAAGACGTTCCGCTTCTCATATCAGGAGCTTTATCAAGTGAAACATCTTCAAGGAACCAAATAAGTCCAGTTGCCTTCATTTGAACCCATTTGGATTACCATGACCTGGATGAACCTTCACCAGCAAGACTAAAAACCTTCCTTCAAAAGTTTAATTAAAAATCTCATGTTTGGGTGCTGACCACTGGAGATAGGCACCAGCTCCCCTGCGACCCTCTGTGGAGGACCAAGCAGCTACAGAAGATGGATGGATGGATGGATGTTTGGGTGCTGCCATGTTTCGTTTTTGGAGCGACTCGGGATGTGGGGTCCCTCCTACTCACCAACAATCAGGGTATTTTAAAGCAGAAAATAACTAACTAACTGCAAATAATCATTTTAAAAAAGAAAACTTAAACATTCAGCAGCAAGATAAGAATTGTGAGAACAGGAGTCAGTACCTGGAAAAATTAACTGAGGTGTTTTTGTTTTATTTTTTAATCATAAATAATGTCTTTCATGAAGGAGCTGGGCTTTAAACATATATTGGAGCTAGCTACTATTTGGTGTTTCAGTTCTACTTTACCTCCATGTTCCATTCCTCATTAAACATGTAGTTTTTGTTATACATATTGTGTGCACCATCTTTGCATAGTTTTCTACTAAGAATGTCCTAAACACAGTTAGTTGTGCTTAATAAACATTTTTATGCAATATTCAACTTTCACTAAACTTTTTGCATTTTGCAAATATTTACATCATATTGTTACCGTACAGCTGACATAATACCAGGGTTGTAAGAAAAAACTGACTCAGTGATACGTATATCGCGATATTTCAGGTCACAATATTATATTAATTTTCTTAAAGCACAATATAGATTTTTTTTATTAACAATTTACATGCAAAAATTAACAGTGGTAGTTTTGTGTTGCATTTCAACCTCCTCCTGGATGAGATGAAGTACAACTTTATGGGAGAAATAGAAACAAATAATGAATTCTTGCTCAGGTTTTGTTAGACGTCTGTCTCCATAAAGCTGCAGGTCACTGCTGTGGAGAAACATTCATGACTCTCAGATGCTACTGAAGTTTGGAAAATTATCCTCATAATGGACATGTCAAAGCAAGACAATCAAAAATAGTTTGACTGTTTTGGATGCCTTAGTTAAACATTCCTGCTGCTGTTTCTGGTTCTAAAGTTATCTGAAGAAAAATGTCTGTTTGCCTCAGAGTCTATGTTTGTACTCTGAGTGGGAGACATTTTCCATTTTAAAGCACACAGACAATCAACACATGCCTGTTTGGTGTTGTAATGTCAGCTCCTCTGTTGGGGCAGCTGGTTTTCCTGCGTGTACAAACCATCTTTTGCATGCTAGCTCTGCCCTTTCCAACTGTTAGCAGTCCGTTTGTGTTGCACTGGGAAAACAACATGTCAGAGTCCTGCCTGGAGTTTTCAGCTGGAGGTCATCTTCCTGGTTTTCTTCCACTGCATAAACTCTGTTCTTCAGCCCAAGAGCCTTCAAACAAAGAGAAGGATGAGACGAGAGTCAACACACATTTCCGTTTGGATTCTATTTGTTTTGGCCTGAATTTCTGGAGCTCCAGTGCCAAATTCAGTGGTTCTGAATATATAGCACATTTACCGAATGGGAAACTCATATTGGCTGTCGCTGAGTGAATGCTGAGTGTGTGTTTGAGGGATTATTAAACTCAGTCTGTTTTAATGGGAACTGTTTGTGTTTATCTCATGCCTGATGCAGAGTCTTGGCATCCTGTGGGAACGAGATTCCAAATAACAAGACTAACTCGGGCTGTCCCCACTAGTTTCCCACTCCTACCTCTGCCAGGATCTTTGCTCTTAAAGAGGCTCCTTAAGATAAAGTGGAGAAAGTAAAACTTGAACTTTATTCTCATTTTCTTTGCAAATTAAAAACAACCAAAAGAATGAGCCTATTATTTAAGCATACATTGATATTTTTAAAGCCATACTCATTGTTAAACACATAAAGATCCTGGTAATGTGAATTTTTGAGCTAAATTTGACCCGTTACAAAAAAAAAACCCCATCTGAAACCACGATGACTAAGAGCTGAAGCAATAGTTTACACAAAAATTAAAAAGTACGTTTGTACAAATGCACAAGCAAAAGTTCAAAAAGCTTCAAACCTCATCATTACACACACTTTTAGACAAATATATACGGTTGTGGCTGACATGGATTCCCTCTAGGGGATTTTTGAAGGCATAACAGTTTTTGGTGACTGCCAACATAAACACATTACAGTTTGTAGGGAAAAGGGGAATATTGTCTGATGCTGATTTTCTGTTGTTACCAAATTTAGTAACCATACAATGGGTTGAAATCATTCAAATGACCCCAACAAAACACTATCTGATAAAAAAAAGACTCAGAGAACTTCTTTCTATATCAGCTGCTTCTTTGACGACATTAAATTAAGTTTATAGGATGTGTGAAATATTAGTGCAGCCACTTTATTTGCATTTTTGCAATAATTCATTATATCCTGCTGCTGTTGTTGGTGTTTTATATTATCTAACTGTTTCTTTAAAGACATTTTAAATCCACTGAAGCGTGAACCCTGCATGGCTGCTCAGAAACGATTTCACCCGTCTTGTTGTCTGATGGGACGTCATGAAGACGTTTGTGTTTACAGCCGTCTCAGGTTGCTCAGCCTGTGATTAAAGGAGCTTTTGAGTTTTTATTATCCTTTGATGTTCTCGTCAGTTATTTAGTAAGGCACATTTTGGACTCTATGTCAGAATGAATCGGCTAAAACCTCAGTGAGTTTGCGTGTAGCATGCATGCTGGCTCAAACGCGGCAGTAATTAGCGTTGAGCGGTAGCGTCGCATGCTCGTTAATCTCGGAGCAGCTGCACGGGACTTGATGGGAAGCGAGACCATTTAGCTACTCCGTTAGTAAGTAGTGGAAACTGACGTAGTTGTGGATGAGTGAAGCCCGGAGGCCTGGACGGTTGAACAGCGGCTACAGCGTTGAATGAATGGGTCGCTGATTGAATGATTGGCTGGATGAATGGAATGAACCGGAGCGAAGAGCCGGCGCGGGGAATGGCAGACTGAATGGTTCAGGTAGAAATAGTGGAGTGAACTGGATCGCTGAGCTGGAATGAACCATAACGAGTTGAAGTGGCGAGCTGACTCGGCTAGCTGGATAGCTATCTGGAACGATGTCTGAGCACCACTTCCTAGGTGAAGGGTCCTTTTATAGCGGAAGTGGAGCCAGAGGGGTGATGGGAAATGAAGTCTTGGAGGGAGGAGCGCTCCGGAGGAGAGGAACCGTGACACTCTGTATCTTATTGAAGCATATACTGAACTTATAAAATAATATAATAAAATAAACAAAAACATGAGAATGCTTGCAAAAAATCAAACATTATAAGTTTTATTATTTTTATTTCTCTTAATGAACAAAATGGGGACATTTATACTGAATAATATTTTATGAAGTTCATCGTGTCTTTTTTTTTTTAACGTTACTAGTTAAGGTACCAAATATTACATGTCTGCATCATAAGAACCTTAACTAGTATACTGAATAAATTAATGTCTTCAGGTATTTTTGACCCAATCTTGATGTTTTAACTTGTGTTGCATTTTTAATCATATGAAGATCTTTTGTCATCATTTAATTTTTAGTAGTGGTACATTTCCTGATATTTTTGCTTTATTTTTACAAGTATTTTTAAGTTGTTCCTTTCACACATTTTTGGAAGCCTGTAAAATATTTATCATGTAGTCGTTCACTATGCTTCGGTATTGTACAGCGATGGGATTTATGGCTCTTTGAAGGGAGCAGTTCACCTCAAAGAGCCGTTCAAAAGATTCGACTCGTTCATGAACGTCACACTCGTATTGCAGTCATTTTTTAAAGTTGTACCAGACACTGAGTTTGAACTTTCCCGTGTCGGTTAATGAATCTCCTCTTTGGCTCATTTTACCTGTGATACAAAGCTGCCTTATTATCATGCCCTCATATAAAAATAGTAGCAGTGACTTCATAACAAATCACCTGCAGGGGAATGTGACTCTAACATAATATATAATCTGTGAGTTACAAAACCCAGATATTCCAGATCGTTTTGATGCATTTTTCCATCCACTTAGTTAAACGTGTACAAATCATCACCACGGTGAACTTTTATAAATCACCTGACAGGAGCTGGAGCCAATGAGACGGCAGGAATGAAAATATCAGCTCTATGATTTCAGTTAAGAAAGGAACATTGACGTTAGCATTCATGGGTGGAAAAACATGGCAGCAGTCGCGCATGATGAGTATCTGAAAGTGGAATATGTTCAAAAATGTGTGGTTAAGAGGGCATATGGGAGATAGAACATATGGAAACATACGTGTCGATTCAACGGAGAGTTAAAAAGGAGACATCTCTGCCAAGGTCAACAGGACACTGTTGATAAAAGGGGGAGGGCTACCTGCACTTTTACTCCTCACCACAAAGATTATTTGCTGACTTAACGTTTTGATCTCACTTGAGTTTTTAGATGTTGAATCAAGGAAGCAAAAGTAATATTTATACGTCACTCATCTCAGTCTGCTCTGAGCTGAATGTGGTTAAATATAACTAGCAACTGTTTTATTAATTAGGTTAAAAAATTCTAAATCTTTACTTTTAAAAGATTTTATTTTGTTTGAAACTTAAAGGCACACTATGCAGTTTGGCTTGTTTTGGTACCCCCTAGTGTCCGTTTTAAATCACTTTCATAAAAACGTTAGCATTGTTTTTGCTCAGAAATTCTTAAAACTGTTGAAATGTCTCCTCAGCCTTGATTGCTTTCTACTGGAGCGGTTCATCACTCATTCAAAGAAATCAGCTGTGTTCAAGCAGGGAGAGATGGGAAAAAAATCAGGAATCATGAGCTAAAAACACTCCGGCGCTAGCATAACAGCTAGCCACATTGGTTAGCCTAATCCTCGCGAGATATGTGATTTTATGAGACTTCTGGGGCACCGTACCAGAGACTCAGAAGTTGCAAACGTTAGGGTGACCAAACGTCCTCTTTTCCCCGGACATGTCCACTTTTCACGTTCTGTCCGGAGCATCTGGGGGGTTTTCAGAGATCAATGAAAATGTCCGGGTTTTATCGCTTTCACTGAAAATAGGACGTTTTCAGATAAATTCATTCCACTTTATTCATTAGAAATTGCACAGATCGCTGAAATCCACTCCATGTTTTCCTGGTTACACTGCTACGGTACAAAACCGATCAAAGCGATTGACAGGCGGGTTGTCAATAAAGGCAACGGACGTGCGTGAACAAAGAAAAGCGGTTTTGTTTTTTTTTTAAGCGCGTGAGCTTCGGTCCAGTGCAGAGCAGCTCAGGAGTTCACGCTGTAACCAGTCAGCGCTGCACCTCTGAAGCTCTCCTCCTACCTGGACTAGAGATCAAGTAAACTGAATCCCAGCAGAAGCAGACTCGGACCAGAACCGGAGAGTTACTGGAGGGCCAGACTGGGGAGGCACAGCAGGAATAATAAGAACTGAATGACCAGAGGAGGTCAATCCCCCACAGATAATCACATTTATGGTCCCTAAAAAAAAGTAAATGCACCTAAATAAAATAAGTACATAAGTACTTAATTTGGGGATCGACATGTAACATTTAAACACAACCATAGTTTATTTTACAGAATACAGCATTAAAGATAATCAGTTAAACAGAGATCCCTAACTTGTTATTTATTCTGATCAAATCTGTTGTTCTTAATAAAAATTAACGTCCTAGATAAACACAATAGCTAAAACTGAATTCTTAGGAGAAACTACTTTAAATACATAATTCAACTGTTACAGTAAAATGTTTTACTTTAAATGGATCAAATGAAAACATTAAATCAGCTGTCATTAATTTTATAATAAATATCTGAACATACATTAAACTAGTACTATTTTCATTTCAGAGAGGTAGAACTTCAGTCTTCTTAAGAACAATCAGGTTCTTGATATTCGTTTTCAAATAGTTGATGTCACTTATTTAATTCCTCCTATCCATAAAGCTGTTTAGCCTGAAATAGTCCATTTAAAATGCCATTATGACTAGTAACAGTTGAATTACAACTACTTAACTAAACAGTATCAAAATGTTTCACAACTGACCCAAGTGTCCTCTTTTTCGAAAATCAAGATATGGTCACCCTAGCAAACGTGGTATTCTGGATCCAAGCAGCAGATGGGTTGAGTGACTTTTCATTAACCCTGTAAAGGGTCAGGTTAGTACATTCTGGCCCAAGGAGAAGATTTAAAAATATGAAAAAGTTACATATTGTGCCTTTAAACATGTTCTGTTTTAATCTAACTATAAAGCAGATTACTGTGACTCAATTTAAACAAATAAACAAACCACTGCTCTTATTTACCAACTCTTTTTTAGGTTCTGGGATTTTTCATTCTAGTCAAAGACTTGTTTGTTGTCCCAAGTTAAACCTGAAACCCAAATATTTTTAAAAACCCTGAGTTTTTGCATTTCATATTTCCCATTTTTAAAATTTTGTTTTGCTGTGTGTCTTTTGTAAAATCTTCTATTTTGCCCTGCGGTTAATTCCTAGCCTGATTTCTCTCCCTATCTCCACCGTGGCTCCGTGAGGATGTGCTCGTGACTCTTTGGGAAATTAAATCTATCCAGACAACCTTCAGAGGTTCACGTCTGTGTCAGAGAGGCAGAAGTTCAGCAGGTGTCAGAACTCAGACACACAGAGAGGAAAAGAGCTTCACTCATCAGCTCATCAACTTCACAGAGCTTCATAAATATACTGAAAGCTTTATCCAAATACACACATTAGCTGCAGTTATCTAAACCAAAGACGAACGTTTCGTATCCAGGTTATGATCTCCTGCACGCAAGGCGCTCAAGATGAGTTCATACATGAGACAGAGAGGGTAAAGGTCGGGCACCATGCAGGCAGATAATTCCCTTCAGGTCATAAAGCACAGAAGGCTCCAAAACAAGGCCCGAGGATGTCAGATTGTTCTATACTCATTTTTAAACAAAACATCTGGGTGCTCCTTTACTTACAGACACACTGCAGTAAAATAACAAGTTCTCCAAGTGTTCTCGTGCATTTTACCATCTGTATTCTATTCAAAATCATCTTTTTCCAAGTCAAAATATTGTCAACAACACTCACGGTAATAGACTGTTTTAAAGAAAGGACATAAAAATATGGGTGGCAGCGTTAATGATGCATTTAAAGACAAACAGAAAACCCTCAGATTCATTCTCTGACTGGAAAACCATAAAAGAAGAAGTCAGACATGTTTAGAATGTGAAACACTGGTAGACGATTACGAGTTGGTCTCTTTCTGAAGTTTAAATAAATAGTTTTTGATTGAGGCTGCAAAGTACATCGAAATTTATTGTAATATGAGCAACTGAAAAGCAATACTTCACAGAATAACTAATTCCAAAATCTATTCCCATTGCTCTGCTGACCAATCAGATGGACTGTTTCTGCCCTTGATGTCCTCACCTGGTTTAGATGATAGTGACTAAGTCACTGAAATTAGGGATGCAGCAATACCGATACCATGTACTCGTACTCGTTAAAGTTAACAGATACCAGTAACTGATACCAGTATCAGTAACGGGCCAATACCGATACGATACCCTTTTTTGTGCGGTAGAAGTATCGGTATCGGCAGTTACTTAGATCCAAGTATCGGTATCGTATCGGTTTGAAAAAAAGTGGTATTGCTGCATCCCTAACCGAAACACACTGAATGCATTGTGAGCATCATGCTAATAGAAGAGAAATAAAGGACTGAGGAAAACATGGGTCGTTATCATCAAAAACTGAAACAACAACATCACCAGTACATGTTTTACAATACGGTACAGTTCTGAAAAAGAACAGTTTTTTCACCTTTTGATCTAAATGTCTTATTATATTAGATATTTAAAACATATAGAGAGGATAAAAAACAGCAAGATGGAGTGCTTCTGGGGTGTGGTAGTGATCATGATAATAAAAGAACTTCCTCCGGTGCTCTTCAGTGAAGGGATAAGTAAATCTTCAAAAAAAGGGAAAAACTGAGGCACTCAGGAGTGTATAGAGAGGATATTGAATTCCTTCAGATAATTCTGGGTTCCTCCAGGATCTCCTGCCAGTATGTGGCCATAAAGCGGCTTCAGGGGCAGGTAAACCGAAGGCATCCTGATCAGATGCCCAAACGGCCTCAGCTGACTCTTTTTGTCGAGGAAGAGCGACAGTTCTGCTCTGAATTCATCATTTTTCTAAAGCTGAGCTCATTTGATCATAATTTTAACCTTGTGATCTGAGGATTGGAACAAAAACAAGTTCATCTCTTGCTCCATCCTAACACCATTTGTGGAAGAAAAGAGAAAAAAAAACACAAAAAAGAATGTTGATTTCCTTGAAGCAGAGGTTCACTTCCTGCAAAAAATAAAATGTTTAAGGTGATCTGCATTTTTACAAATGTTTGACTCAAACTTAAAGGCAGATATTATATTTGAATACAACCTGACATTACACTTCTACCTTTAACACACAATATGTACATGCAATGTTTAGAGCTAAAGAAAAGCTTTTTTTAGCAGCTCCAGGTCTCAGTGAACCTTCATGGCCACGGCTCGGATTCTGACACACTCCAGCGACACACAGTGCACTTGTTACCCCAGATCACTATCGGTGCTACTTGCCTGTGCGTCAGCCTTGTTATCAGGGTGGTGGTGGGGGTGTGTGGGGGACGGACTTCCCCCTCCCCTCTCCCTACGACCCGTCTGAAGTCACCCAGAGGGCCAGATCACAGTAAAACCAACATGTGGTTTGAGTTAGCGTCTCTGAAACCAGAACCTCCATACGTGAGTCTGTGAGCGTATCACCAAAGCATGTTGGCCTGACTCAACTAGAGCGGTTTATAAATGGAAGCTGACCTGTGTGGAGCTAATTGTGTTCTTGTGTGTGCTGTACCAACTTTTGTGAAGTTTTTTTTAAATGTCCTGTCAGTGTGTGTGGCAGGAAACAAGGGTAAATTCAGAAGTCAGCACACTTTAACTCTGGAGATTCAACAAGAAAGTCGTAAAAAGACCCAAATAGGATGTTGTGTTTAATAAAACATTTATCTCTGTCACATCCTGTCGATATGTTTTTGGTTTCTTTAGACTGAACAGAACATTTTTCACTCAAAGCAGCAGCAGTTTGGAGGATTCACTTTGTTAGAGTTTCTCAGGAAGCAGAACATGAGGAAGAAATGAAGCACCTCATGCAGCTACGTCCTCCTTGTTTGGTTATTTAAATAATTTCTCACTGCATCACAACATCAAGTTGTTTTTCTGCTGTTTTCCAGCCCAATTTTACTCACTCTCACAAAAAGGTCCCTCACAAGGGCTCCTCTGACCGCTGTCATCTCCTCACTCATACAATCGCCATCTGGTTAAATGGAAATCAAACTCTAAGCAAACTAAAGAAACTTTAATAACTTGAATCAGTTAGTGAAATAAATAAAAGTGTGTGTCAACATGTAGACAAACACAATAAAGTCAATTAACAATGAAAATAGTCTACAAAACTAAACTAAATACGTTTTATATAGAATTTGGAAAATGTTTGCAGATTTTCAATGTTTTGTTTCCATTAATACATTTTAACCATTACACAGTCAGCAGCTAGTAAATAAAACTTGATAAAAGAGTGGCAGAAAAAGGAATAACATAATCATAACTGTCTTATTTAAACTGTAATATCAAAAACTGAACATTTAACATATTTTCCTAAACATAATTTGATGATAATCCTCCAGATTTGTAAGAATCAAATAAAATAACTGTCACCTTTTTAATTTTTTGCATCCTGACTTTTAAGTTCTCACATTTTTGAAGGCAGAAAAACAAATCCTTGACATAAAGTGAAGTATTCATGAAATTCTCTTTTCTTAGAATAAAAATTTCCCCTAAATTAAGATCTGTTAAATCAGAAGTTGTGTTCACTGAACCTCAGGGACTCTGAGGATTTTAACAATGTCAAAAATTAACATTATATATATATATATGTATATAATAAATTTTATTTCAGGCGCCTTTCTGTCACTCAAGGTCACCGCACAATACAAGTTGACAATAAAACACAATAAAACTAATGAGTTAAAAACATCGAACATAGAAACACACCGTAAAAGAATAAGACCGTCAAGTTAAAAACAATCAGTAAAAGACAACCATAAATCTCACACAGAGTAGGCGACTTTAAATAGATGTGTTTTCAGCCTAGATTTAAAAAGTGAGAGAGAAGTAATGTTTCTAAGGTCAGCTGGGAGAGAGTTCCAGAGCGATGGGGCAGATCTACTGAAGGCTCGTTTTCCCATTGTGGTGAGTCTAGCTGGAGGAATGTGCAGATTTAGAGACACTGAGGAGCGGAGGGATCGAGAGGGTACAGAAACACGGATGAGTTGGGAGATGTAGGAAGGAGTGAGGTCATGCAGAGCCTTGAATGTGAGAAGAAGCAGTTTATAAATTATCCTAAATTTTATCGGCAGCCAATGAAGCTGCTGAAGAACAGGAGTAATGTGATCAGTAACAGGTGTTCTCGTGACCATACGAGCCGCAGCGTTCTGAACTAACTGAAGTTTATGTAGAGATTTCTGTGGTAGTCCGAAGAGAAGAGAATTACAGTAGTCCAGACGTGATGTGACCAGACTGTTTACTAAGACAGCTGCAGCATGTTCAGAGAGAGAGGGACGGAGACGATTTATATTACGGAGATGAAAAAAGGCTGATCGGGTGATTGAGTTAATATGAGCCTGAAAAGACAGCGTGCTATCCAACAGAACACCAAGGCTCTTAACCTGAGCCGAACAGGAAACTGAGGGATTCTCACAGGTTAAGGAGAAGCTGCCAGTCTTCCCCAGGACAGATTTTGTCCCCATGAGGAGCACCTCAGTTTTCTTAGGGTTCAGTTTGAGGAAGTTCTTAGAGAACCAAGACCTGAGTTCAGTCAAACAGTCAATGAGCGCAGCTGGTGGAAGAAGAGCAGACGGAGAGGTGGAAACATAAAGCTGAGTATCATCGGCGTAACAATGAAACATGAGATTGAATTTCCTGAAGATGACCCCAAGGGGAAGCAGATACACAATAAAAAGAAGAGGGCCAAGTACAGAACCTTGAGGAACCCCCGCAGAAACAAGAGACATAGAAGAAGTGAAAGTCTTAAGCTTAATGAAATGAGTCCTATCAGAGAGGTATGACTGAAACCACTGGAGCACAGTGCCAGAGACCCCCAGAGACGCCAGCCTGGCCAACAGGGTGGAGTGAGAGATTGTGTCGAATGCAGCACTCAGATCTAAAAGAACCAGGATGGAGACTAGACCGGAATCAGCTGCCATCAACAAATCATTGGTTATTTTAATCAGGGCAGTTTCAGTACTATGATGGGGGCGGAAACCTGACTGGAATTGCTCAAATAAGTTATTGTTAGCTAGATGAGCACGGAGCTGTGAAACTACAGATTTCTCCAGGATTTTAGAAAGAAAAGGAAGATTAGAGATGGGACGGAAATTATTTAGGTCAGTTGGATCAGCCCCAGGCTTCTTCAATATAGGGCAAACTACAGCAGACTTCAGTGACTGATGAACAATGCCAGTAGAAAGAGAGGAATGAATAATAGACACAATAAGTGGAAGCAATGATGAAACGGAGGTCTTAAGCAAAACAGTAGGGATGGGATCAAGATGACAGGTAGAAGATTTGGAGCTGTGAATAAGGTCCGCAATCTCAGAGGTCGAAGGAAGTTGAAAGTCTGAGAAAGTGGACGTCAGGGGAAAATACTCATCAGGGACGTAGGCATTGGAAGAGGAACCCAGACCCTGGTGAATTTTCAGAATCTTTTCATTAAAAAACAACAACAATGAGTTACAAAACTCATCAGAGTAGCAGTGAGAGGGCAAGGAGTCAGGAGGACCAGAGAGTGACTTCAGTAATGAGAAAAGTGTTCTAGAGTTTCCTTGATTAGAGGAGATTACTGTAGTAAAATAGTTAGTTTTAGCTTGTCCAATACTATTTCTATAGAGATGCATATGACATAGATACAGATCCTTGTGAGCATCGAGTCCAGTGTTTTTATAGAGGCGCTCAAGTTGCCGTCCCTTAGCCTTCATGGCACG
>SSNR01000297.1:402714-438994 GCA_006937965.1 Callopanchax toddi
CGATGGACTCAAACGAACAAAATTGAGGCAAAGTCAGTGGAATCATTCTAAGGGACTCCCGGTATAGTAACGCCAGGCCTCCACCACGACCCGTGCTTCGTGCCTGAGCCAGGTAAACATACCCCGGGGGCGTTGCCTCATTTAGCATAGCAAAGTCCTGAGGCTGCTGCCAAGTCTCATTCAAGGAAAAAATGTCCAACTTACGGTCAATGAGAAGATCATGGACAAGATGACCCTTACCAGTAAGGGAACGGACGTTCAGGTGCCCAAATCTCACCGTGCCTTCCTTGGGAACAGCCGGGCTGCTAGCCACCCTAGCCAGGCTAGCCAGCACACTGCGGTTAACACCTCTGCCAGTCAGTCGCGTTGGAGGCCGTGATGTGGACCAAAAAGGGGTAATTGGCGTCCGGGCATCACGAAGGAAACTCCGTCGGGACCCACGATGCACATACCTCCGTCGCGGCTGGAAGGCGATCTCCGGGAGAGAAAGCAGCGCCGCCACCGGGGGCCCCGGCAGCGGTAGTCGAAGCCGAAGCAGCTCAGCCGCCGAATAGTAGTGGAGCCCAGCAGCCGGTTGAAACAGCGATGGTAGGAAGAGTAGCATCAGAGCACCCCAAGTCAGAACCTTATGGACCAGCGACTTCAGCGGTGAAAACGCCATTCTAGCAGCCCAGGATAGAACACCAGCACGAAGAACTCTAGACCGCAGTCTTCAGTCACTCAGGCGCACACCAACGAGCCAGCCTCCACAGGTATGAGATTAAGATGTCTCAAAGATAATCCACAAGACAAAAATAAAAACTACTATAAAAACATCAAAAAAGCTATTAATTTAAAATACGGCAGGGCAGCGGCGAGCAGTCACGCCAGCGTTCACCCGGAACCGGAACCAACTTTTTGGGGATATATATATATATATATATATATATATATATATATATATATATATATATATATATATATATATATATATATATATATATATATATATATATATATATTATTTTTTTTTACTTATTTGTAGACAAATGATAAAATACATCCATCAGATTTGATGATCATGATGAGATTAAAGGTGTACAAATGATCAGTAGTAGTTGATAAAAGCAGCAAAGAAATGAACTATTAAAATAACCCAAATTCACTAATGAAAATGTTTATTTTCCTTTTCTTGTAGTGAGTTTGTGGGAACTCTGATGACCTTAAAGACTTTGTTTAAGTCATAAAAAAAAAACTTTGTATGTGATCAGTCCTGATCAGTTAAAAAGCAAAAAACAAACATAAAAATTCCAATAGAAACTAAGAAAAACTGAATGTAAAAAACTGTAATTGTGATCCACAGACGGAGTTATGATGTGCTTTGAACACAACTCTGAGAGTTATTCCATGTTTTAATCAGTCAAGAACTCTCAGATTGTTAGAAAAAGTTTAAAAGCTGAAGAAAAACATTTATTATAGAGAAATCCACTCATCACCTCCAAAATGAATGCAGCTGATCATCGTCAACACGTTGGAGGGAATTCTAAAATGTAGCTAAAAACAGGAACAAATGTCAGTAAATAAATAAGTAGCCTTGGATCAATAGATTTTAAATAAAACATTTTAGATATATCTTTTTTGTCATTATAGCATAAAAACAACACAAACATTGCACCAATCAGTTTTTCGCACTAAGAGCCAAACGGTGAGTAGACACTAAACCGCAGAACCAACTTCATTTACGCTCGTGTGTTTGTTTAACCCCAAAACATTTGTGACCAAATGTGATAATCAGTGAACGATAAACAAACCCAAAGAGACAACACCCACCTCCAATCTGAACGCCATCTTGGTCAAACAAAGTTCTAGTGAAGTCGTAGTGATGGGATCCTCGTCACACTGGTCTGTGACCTGAACTTTGCCTCGTTGGTTAACTGGCTCTCCCAGTGGGACCGGTCTGTTTGTTGGTGCAGCAGTATATTTATCAACTCCTCGTGCTTCTCAGTGGCACTGATATCCTGAGGATGTGGAGTCAGATGGCTGTATGGACACATTGTTTATTTGTGAGCAGCTGAAGGTCGCAGCATGGCAGAACAAGCTGGCACTGGCTGATGTTCCCAGAGATGGATCGGCCCGCTTCTTTATATACCAGACCTCCTGCCATGTTTCATTAGACATGTTTGAATTGGTGGACTTTCTGCTCTGAGTGGGTGGTTTCAGTCCTCAGAAACTCCTCTCGACCTTTTGATTTTAAAAACCTTTGCCTCCATCACGAGGTACAAATGTTTGTGTTTAAAAACTCATCTGGATGAAACAGATTTTTTTGTGCCACAAAGTGTGATTTGTTTGCTGTGAACATTTTTAAATAGCACCACGAAAATCAGCTTTAATTCTTTCAACGTGCTGTTTTACGAGCTTGTAAATCTATAAAATGCTTTTCTAGATATCAAATGTCAGTTTGGTAACCCACCAAGTCCGGATGAGGTTTGTTGTAAACATTCCTGTCAGGCTGGTTTTCTTATTGATCACTGTGTCATAAAACATTTCCATTGTGTGATTTTCTGCTGTCCAACGTGCAAATTAACATTTGTGAGAGAAACGAATAAAAAAAAAGAGAATGTCACTCAAAATCTTTGGGAGGCATGCATCAGACTTGTCATCAGACAATCATCAGACTATGTGCAGGGCCAGAATCTCAAAGTTTGACCGGTCCTGCTTTCCAAAAATACAAAGCAATCAATCAGCATCATGACAAGTGTCATAAAATGCATGAAGGACCCAGCAGGCTCCCATACAGGCAAATAGGTTTCATTTATAAGGAAAAACTGAAGCCAAAACTCAGCTCTGATTAGGATCTGACAGGAAAACCAAGTATATGTACTGAAGAAGAATATGAAAAGTAAAAAAAAAGGACCTACTGTGTAGAAGAAGGATGCAACAAGAACCAAAACAAGAAATAATCCAACCGAAATCAACCCAAAGACGAACTGAAAACATGAACACCAAGCCGCGATAAGCTAAACAAAATCAAACTCTAAAACCATCGATCACAATGAACGGATTGGGTCAGGATGTCATTTTACCACAACGAAACAGAGGAGGCTCACACAATGTTTCTCTCTTCAGCTGGAGAACTTCATACAGAAGAGTTTAAGACGAGACGTCTCCAACATACAGTCGCACTCCGTTCACAACCAAACAGCCACGATGCTGGAGATCGGAACGAACCTCCTCTCACAGACAGCAGAGCAGACGCGTAAACTCAACGTGGTGGAGGCCAAGGTAACACGTCTGCACTCTGCTTGTTTGTCTTTTAATAACACGTTTTATGACTTACCCAAAATGCTGTTCCTCCACCAGGTGCTGAACCACACGTCTCGGATAGAGATCCAGCTTCTGGAGAACTCTCTGTCCACCAACAAACTGGAAAAGGAGCTTTTGCTGCAAACGACAGAGATCAGACAGCTGAGAGACAAGAACAGGTGGGAAATCTGTGTTTTTACTGTAAAGCTGAGCTCTGATCATCAAACCAGAAACCTACTTAGCACATTTATAATTTTAGTAAACGAACGGAAGTCGAACGTGTGACATGAGCTGTGATTCCTTGTGTGAACCTTTAAAATCATCCACACTGTAAAACCTGATGAGTTGATTGAACTCAAGAATTTTGGTGAAACTGATTACGTCAAATATTTAAAGTAAATAAACTCAAAAATAAAAGTTGATAAACACACTTTATTTAGTAGCTTTGGATAAATATTTTAAGTAACTGAAACTCAAAATTTTAAGTTGAAACAACACACTTTATTTAGTAGCTTTGGATAAATATTTTTTAAGTAACTTAGACTCAAAATTATAAGTTGAATAAACACACTTTATGTATTAGCTTTGGATAAGTATGTTCAAGACACATTTTTCTTTGATATTTTGAGTTTTATGTACTAAAGCAAGCCAGCACTGACACATAAAGCTGCTCCCCAACTGCAGGCCAAACAGGAAGTCCTTTTCAACTTTAGGGGAGCCAATCACCAGCTCCCATCAGGCTGATTAGGTGACGAGGTCTAGCTGCATGAGGGCTTGAGCAGAGGAGGGATCAGGAACAAGATGGCACCATGGTGTGAAGCTGCAAGCAGATTGGAGGAAATCCACCCTTCAGACTGGAGAGCATGCAGGAGGGCGGGTCCTCACATGCAGACTGGACAGAAAACAAAGTTTGAAAGCAAAAAGGCCTTCTCAAAATAGAGGGGTCCGTAACATCAGTAAATAAGAAAGTTTTGATGTTTTATGAGTTTTGTTCGAAGTAACCAGCACGCATTCACACTTGAAGTGAGGAATCCAGCATGTCGTGCGTGGTGATGTCAGGGATTACTCAAAAAAAATTGAATGCAATGTCTGAAACTAATCAATTTATTCAAGTACTGAAAACATGAAAGAAGCAACTTGTTCAAACTACTTAGAAAAATAAAGTAGTTTGAACTTTTACACGTTTTTAAGTAGTTGCAACTCATTTGCTTTTTCTAGCTATTACTATTTGATCTTACAGTGCAGTGTGTTAAATCCAGCTGGGTCACTTCAAATTCTCACAGAAACTTTAACAAGTTTCTCTGAAGTCTTCATCTGTTCCCCAAATTATCCAAATAAACCCTCCAGAAGAAGAGAAAATAGGATTTTTGTTTTTAGATAATATCATTTCCCCCCAAAATAAATAATAACCCAGCATTTTTTAGACAGACATGAACACAAAATACGACCAGAGGGGAGCAAGAACAATGTTCTTCCAATGATAGAAAATAAAGGTTCAAATTCTCCCCAACACTTAGAAAGATGATCATCAGAAAGTGAACTTGGTCTCATCACTTCCATCTTCAAACATCGTGTTTCCAGTCAGTTTTATGATTACATTAATTTCTTTTCTCAGTCATGTTGCCAAAATCTGATACCAGTCATCTGTCAGATTCCTCACTGCTTGAATTCAAGGAGTGTCAAGAACTCACCCGCTGGATCCATGTAGGACGGTCGATTCATTCTGGACTGGGCTCTGGGACAGGGACTGGACTTGGCTCTGGAACAGGGCTTGGCTCTGGAACAGGGACTGGACTTGACTCTGGAACAGGGACTGGACTTGGCTCTGGAACAGGGACTGGACTTGGCTCTGGAACAGGGACTGGACTTGACTCTGGAACAGGGCTTGACTCTGGAACAGGGACTGGACTTGGCTCTGGAACAGGGCTTGACTCTGGAACAGGGACTGGACTTGGCTCTGGAACAGGACTTGACTCTGGAACAGGGACTGGACTTGGCTCTGGAACAGGGACTGGACTTGGCTCTGGAACAGGGACTGGACTTGGCTCTGGAACAGGGCTTGGCTCTGGAACAGGGACTGGACTTGGCTCTGGAACAGGGACTGGACTTGGCTCTGGAACAGGGCTTGACTCTGGAACAGGGACTGGAACAGGACTTGACTCTGGAACAGGGACTGGACTTGGAACTGGAACAGGCTCTGGACTAGGATCAGACTCAGGACTGGCACCACACGACTCAGGATCAGGACTGGCACCACACGACTCAGGAACCTCAGGATCTGGACTTGGACCCTCAGGACTTGGACTTGACTCGGGACCCTCAGGACTTGGACTTGACTCGGGACCCTCAGGACTTGGACTTGACTCGGGACCCTCAGGACTTGGACTTGACTCGGGACCCTCAGGACTTGACTCGGGACCCTCAAGACTTGGACTTGACTCGGGACCCTCAGGACTTGGACTTGACTCGGGACCCTCAGGACTTGGACTTGACTCGGGACCCTCAGGACTTGGACTTGACTCGGGACCCTCAAGACTTGGATCGGGACCCTCAGGACGTGGACCAGGACTCTCAGGACTTGGACTTGGATCAGGACCCTCAGGTTCTTGACCTTGACTGCTTTTTTTAATAATAGGTGTCTTTAGGAGAATATTATGCCATGACACACACACACACACACACACACACACACACACACACAGGTCTGAAAACAGTATCAGCTTCACAATCACAGCCTCTAATTTATCAGTGGGATTATTTGAGACATACGTCGTGAGCTCAGACTGAGAAACACAACCAAAGCTGTTGCTGTGAGACACATCAATATTTGGGATCACAATATTTGAAATGTTTTTCATTTCGAGGTGATTCTGGATGGAGTGATTATCAAGTGTGTTCTGCTTACAGTAACTAATATAATACAGACAGTCTGGGAGTGTGTGTGTGTGAGAGAGAGAAAGAAAAAGAGGGGATTTACTCAGAAATAGTAGTTTGAAAGTGTGTGAGGGATTTTGAATTGTTTTTTTAAGCCCTCTGTGTCAGTAGATAACAGCCTCTTATCATTTTAGACATTGACAACAGAACATCTTTAATCCTTTTGGTCTCTTGGAGTTGATTTACTTCTAAAAAGTCGCTGCTCAGATTAAATGACTGTGTTCGCATCAAACTGCATGACAGCAGCTTTATTGATGAACTTTTTCTGAAGTAAGATTCGAGATCACGTGTTTGTTTGGGCTCTGAGCTGCCACTTATGTTCAGCATCGTCTTTGTAATTTATAGTCAGAACTTTATCTGATGTAACTTCTCATAATTCTGTCTTGAAACAAAGAAACATCATTTTAATGGTCAAATTCTGGGCTAGCGTTTGCTGCTTTGGCAACATAACAATAACAAATCAAACACATAAAAACAGCTGTTGAGCTGGAGTTAAATTTACTGCTGTAATTTCATAAGTAATTTACAATAATTCAGTTAAACTTGTTGACCTTGATCTGTAAGAAAGGGAAAAGTCAGTCCTGGTTTAGAGTGGGAAGTGTAGCGATCAAATATCAACATCTCCTAAGTGTGTTCACGCCTGAACTTTGAGCTTTTTAAAAAAAAACACGTCAGGCTCAAATAGAGATGAAGAAAAATAACTTTGAGATTACCTTAATCAGAAAACTGGTTTTAAATAAATGAAACTTCATTTTGAATGTGATCATTTCTGACTAATTGATATTAAAAATAAAAATAAGTTGACTCATTTAGAGGACTTTAATATATTAGTAGCCATGAAACAAACCTGTAAAATCAATTCTGTGTTATGTTCTATGCAGTTTTGGGCTTGTTTTTAGCACCCCCTAGTGTCAGTTTTAAGTCACTGCCGTTAAAACGTTAGCACCATTGTTTCTGCTCAGAAACACCTAAATCTACCTGTTGAAACGTCTCCTCAGCCTTCACTGCTTTCTACTGGAGCGGTTCGTCACTCAGTCAAAGAAATCAGCTGTGTTCAAGCAGGGAGAGATGGAAAAAATCAGGAATCATGAGCTAAAAACACTCCGGTGCTAGCATAACAGCTAGCCACTTTGAGTTAGCCTAACCCTCGTGAGATACGTGACTTTGTGAAGCATCAGGGCACCGGACCGGAGACTACAAACGTAGTATTCTGGATTCAAGCATCAGATGGGGCTGAGTGACTTTTCATTAACCCTGTAAAGGGTCAGATTAGCACAGACTGGTTCAAGAAAAAGATGAAAACTTATGAAAAAATTACATTGTGTGCCTTTAAAAAGCCTTGTTTCACGTTTAGTGATTTAATTGGTGTGAACCCCTTTGCTCCTGAGGGAAAACCACAGGTTTCTGCTGACAGGCTGACCATTATTTCCTGTAAATAGGATCAGTTTGTTGTCACTGTTTGTGTAAATGAAACATCGCTTGGAGACACCCTGATGGTTTTATTAGTTTGTCTTTACTAAATCTTTTCCAAATTCTAAACATTCTCATTTTAATGAATGTTTGGTTTCATGTTTTTCTCAGTAATTTAGACTTTCATCAGTCGATGCATTTCTTTTGATTACAGAACAAGACGTGTAGTTACATTAACGAACCAAAAAACGATCAAATAACAGCTGTTCAGATGAAGTAATTCAGTTTTCTTCACCTCCAGTGATCCAAAGCTGTGTTTATATTATATTTTCATGTATTTAATGCCAATTTTAGACAAATCCATTTAACTGAACATATTCTTATTTATGTGTCAGACCTGAACACTGTTAAAGACCATTTCCTTTCATTCACAATTGTGACACATATCATTTATGTTTATGTTTATGTAAAAAACTCAGATAGGCATCTAATTGTTTAGGAATGGACTTGCAAATTTGACTAACAAAGGATAAATGCATCATTGCCCTTTGTGAGAAAAGGAAATGACGCTTGTTTGAATCCTAATTGGACTTTTTTTTTTCAACCCAGACAATAATCGATTGTTTTGTAAACAAGTTTGTCCACAAACCTAATGACGATGGAACGCCCCGGACCTCATTTGTTCTCAGTTTGCATCAGTAGAACTGAAATCTTTGTGACACATTTAGTGAGGCTAACGCCGCGTTTATAGAGAAGTCCGATGAATTTATGGGATGCACACAAACAGATTCCAGCTCAAACAGTTTAGTAAACAAAGCATAAATGTTGAACTGTACACACACATCCCCCAAAAGGTTACAAATTCATGACAACACTCTAACACACACACACACACACATCTTCACACGTCGCTCCCAGACCGCAGCGCTCTCTAGCTCACCATCCGTCTCCATCAGAGTGAAAAGCGTTTCCATGTTCAGGAGCGAGTCAGCATGTTGAAGCGATCACAGCCAGGAGCCGACTTCAGTTCTGGTAATGTGACCAAAGTCTCACCTGCTCATGTAAAATAAAATCACTCAAAGAGACACGTTTTACAGAATGATGGAGGCTCGCGTCCAACTCATCACCCACACTTCAGCACAAACTGGACTTCTGTTTCAGTTATTTGATCTTTTTTTTAAGTGTAGCAATTTCAACATATTACTTCTTTGGACTGAACGTATAGGCAGGATATTTAGATTTTAAACATTTACAGGGGAAATGAAATGACCATAGAGAGTAATAGTAAAAATTGCCTCCTCTATTTCATTTAAAAAAAGGTTGTTTATGGTCTTTTGTGATTAATAAACAATGTTTTTAACTTCTTTAATCAAGACCAAAGTTTCCCACAATATGAAAGAAATTTTGTACAGATTTTCAACTCTCCCACTAAATTTAACAACTTTTTTCACTCTGTTAATTAAATTTATAAACCGTATACTGTTGATTCCATTTGGTCCATTACTTGATGTTTGGTTACCTATAGGCACGAACATTTTCTAAATTCAGACATAAAATTGACTGAGTTTCTCAAAATACCATGTTTAGTCTTAAAAGCCTCATAACTTTAATTCAGTTTTTCAAAAACTAAAACTACACGATGCTTCATGTGAGTGGAAGCTGAAGCTAAAACAAAATGAGCAGCCCCCCCTAGTGGCTGGCTGCAGTATAGGCTTTATGTCCTGCCCCTCCATATAAATGGATGCAACATTTTCCTTAATAAAATCATAAAATACACCCAAGATCATCTTTTCCAGATGTTGACTTATGTTGATGTTTCAAACTCGCTGCTTCAAATACTCATTAAAATATATTTGCTTAGCTTTAGTTAGTTAGTTAGTTAGTTAGTTAGTTAGTTAGTTAGTATTAACATCATGATGTGTTCAGGTCCGGGGTGCTCAAACTCTGGTTCCAAAGCCACAACTTTGCATTATGATCAATTTTAAGAAGTTATTATGCTTAAAATTGTATTTATAATTTTCACAAGCAGAATATCTGTATTTATTAAACTGTTACAACAGAACCTTTTGCATATTGAGATTTAAAGGCACACTGTGCAGGTTTGGCTTGTTTTGAGCACCCCCTAGTGTCTGTTTTAAGTCACTGTTGTGAAAACTTTAGCATTTTCTATGCAAGGAAAGAACTAAATCTACCTGTGGAAATGTCTCCTCAGCCTTCACTGCTTTCTACTGGAGCGGTTCATCACTCAGTCAAAGAAATCAACTGTGTTCAAGCAGGAAGAGATGGGAAAAAATCAGGAATCATGAGCTAAAAACACTCCGGTGCTAGCATAACAGCTAGCCACATTGGGTTAGCCTAACCCTTGCGAGATACGTGACTTTGTGAGACTTCAGGTCACCGGACTGGAGACTCTGAAGTTGTAAAGATGGTATTCTGGATCCAAGCAGCAGATGGGGCTGAGTGACTTTTCATTAACCCTGTAAAGAGTCATATTTAAAAATATGAAAAAGTTACATATGTGTCTTTAACCTTAACATTAGTGAAGGAGAAATATTTCCACCCTAACTCCTGCAGATTATCAGCCTGCTTTCTGTTCTGAGAACCAGAGGAGGAGAGTAAACTGGACATGAAGTGACTTTATGACTGTCCCACGTTCTCCTCTGGATCTGCTGCCACTCCTTCATCAGGTTTCATTCATTTGGCTCGAATGTTGTTGTTCTAACTGTGGCCTGAAGTCTATTTTCAACAGCTGCAGTGCTGGTTCAGCTGCAGAGATAACGAGAGCTGGGGTCTGATCTGGCAGGAAGAGTGATGGTTGAGTTATTAATCTTTATTTCACCGTTACGGCTATTTTAACGAGAGGGAGTAATTCAGGAGTTACAACCTCTGGTCCATTACAAACAGATTTAGAGTACAAATAGTTTGGGTTTTGAGTCCCCCCTGCACAACAGTTTAATGTTATTGAATTTTTATATGAAATATAACTTTGTGTCAACCTTTCTCCATCTTTTCTTTGAGGTTTAGTATTTTATGTTTAACTTTGGGTTCGTTTTGTAAAGCTGAAAGTGAAAACTCATTCATTTATTCCAACCGTTCATCTTGGGAGGTTTAGAATTTTGCATTTTGTTGTTAATTTAGAAATAATAAACAGCAGCCCTACAGCAGTGGAAACACGTTTATTCATTTATCTTATCAGATCAAACTCAGTTCACTGAGAATGGCACTTGTTCTTCCAAAACAGAATGTGTGAAAACGATAAACTCAAGAGGTTGAATTTAAAGGATTTTCAGGAGTAAATTTGTCAAGTAAAAGTGACGCGACTGCCGTTCAATTAGTTTTTTCTCCGTTTTTCTTTCAGTCATTTGGAGAGCAAAGTTCAGATGTTGGAGTCTCAGCAGAAAGGAGAGCTGGAGGATATGAGAGTGGAGAAGAACAGGCTGCAGGTACAGTTACTAACCATCACATCTGTGCGTTATTAAGAACCATCACTGATGGGAGGCTGTTTGGACAGCTGTCTGAGTATGTTTTCAAATTAATCTTGTCGGGACTGACGGGCAGTTTTGGTGTTCGCTAATTAAAGCTGCAGCATGTGTCATGTTTTCTATAAGCTCAAGTTTTCACTGTTCATGATGAAAAAAGGTGTTTTATATAAATGTACATATTCAGATATCAGCTAATGGTTCAAAGGAACTTTATTCCAAAATACGATTATAAAACAATCATTTATTATAAAACACGCCGAGAGGAAATGCAAACCACATGCAGAGTCGAATGGTCAAAACATATAATCTGTTCTTTCATGTGAAGAAGAATGTTTGCAGATGGTAAAATAAACTGAACACACAGCATGAGTGAGCGTCTTGTGTCTCAGTCTGTAGTCCGGACTCAGATGGTGGCCATAGAGTCTTTAGAGAGGCAGCTGAAAGTCGCCACCAGCAACAACACCGCCCTGCAGAAGCAGCAGGCTCAGCTGATGGAGTCGGTCCACACACTCATCAACATGGTGGCCACTACTACAGGTACGCACACACATTTAAAGACAAAGTCTGTATCTAATAAAAACTTAATCATTTACGTTATTGTGTGTTTGTTTACAGGGTCCCCTCCTCGGAGCCAGATGTGGAAGGACTGTGCAGATGCTTATAAGGACGGTCAGTCTATCAGCGGCCTGTATCACATCTACATTGGGAACAGGACCGAACCTGTGCAGGTAACGACCCATTGACTTACCAGTTACCGTATTTTCCGGACTATAAGTTGCTCCGGAGTATACGTCGCACCAGCCCAAAAATGCATAATAAAGAAGAATAAAACATATATATGTTGCGTTGGACTATAAGTCGCATTTTTGGAGGAAATTTTATTTTATAAAATCCAAGACTAAAAACGGGTATTTCACATTATTAGCTGTTTTCATAAAACAATGCCGGCAATTTGCCGCGAAGCCGAGCCGGTATCTGGGAGCCCGTCGTTCATAAGGGTTCAGACTGCGCCGGTAAAGTTGCGCACTTCACAAAAGATTACTCACTGGCTGTATAAAAGGGTTACGGGGCGGTCTTCACTCTGTCAACGTGCAGAGTTACAGAGACGGAAGAAAACAGACAGGCTGCTTCTGCTGCTGCTCATAACGCCAGAAGCTCCCAGATCTCTGCTGAGTTACAAATGCATAACAGCTTTCCGGTGTTTACCTGATTTTCAAATACTTTTTCCAGTCGGGGGTCAGGTCACCTTTGCTACGTTATTAGCAACACCTCCCTCTGTTGTGACTTTCATTCACAAGAATGGCGCTGCGGTAATATTACTACCAAGCATGGCAGCTGATTGGTACACAGGCCTACAGCACCATCTAGTGGTTGTAAAGCAGCATGAAAGTCACTAAAACGTGAAACTCTATACTTCGGTGTATAAGTCGCAGGATCCGCCAAACTATGAAAAAAAGTGCGACTTATAGTCTGGAAAATACGGTAGTTACTGAAACATGTTCTGCCTCTTCCTTTTAGTCCTGCATTCCATTCAAACCCATTTTTGACTAGTTTCGGTTTTTGTCAAGTTTTTTTTTCTACATCTGTAGCCTCTCTGCGTTAAGATTTGATTTGGTAATAATAGCTGAGAGTCATTCACAACGCATGCACTAAGTATCTTGAATGATGCTGCGTTATAGCACAAGCTATTTAAAGCTGCTCTTGAAAAACAAATTAACTTAAAACCTTTTTTTCATGCTTCTTAACAACATTCTAACATAGTATAGCTATAAATATATTGTGGCGATTAAGAAAAGCAGAAAGAAATGACAGTAATAAAGTGATTCTCTTACTTTTTTCAGAAAACGTCATTCAGTCACGTTGTGCTCGGATCCTCCATTAATGCATGCTGGAGCATTTTGTAGCAGAACATCCCGGAAGTGAGAGAAGGAGAGAAACAGCCGGCTGTTAGTGCTTCAGTTTTAGGAAAAAATACCAGAGTCCCAAAAAGAAAAACACCTTTTCAGCTAGCAGAAAACAGAAAACGTTTGGACGTAGAAAGAGGAAAAACCAAGGGAACATTAGCGTAGCGTTTCAACAAACTCCCGTTATTTCTCAACATAAAACAATCAACGTTTAAATCTGAAATGGAAGTTTTATTTTTCTTCAAAAAAACTTATTTTCAATATAAAACTTTACAGTTTCTCAGTTCAATCTTACACCAGTAATCACACATAAACATCACAAAATGCTTTTGGTGGAATCCAAAGGAAATATCTGTTTTATTTTCGATCTGATTGGCCTGTTCTCTCTCTCTCTCTCTCTCTCTCTCTCTCTCTCTCTCTCTCTCTCTCTCTCTCTCTCTCTCTGCTGTTTATGTTTCTCCCCCTGAAGGTGTACTGTGACATGGAGACGAGCGGTGGAGGCTGGACGGTTTTCCAGCGGCGTTTTAACGGCAGTGTGGATTTCCAGAGGAGCTGGAGGGAGTACAACCTGGTCAGCGGGCTTCAGAACAAGAGCAAATAATAAGAATAAAGCTTAACAAAATAAACACCGAGTCAGATCTGTTCGTGGTCACACCTCACCCTCTGGTTTTGCCTCTCTCAGGGATTTGGAGACGTGCTGGGAGAACACTGGCTGGGTAATGAAGTCTTATACTTGCTGACCAGTCAGGGCCAGTATTCTCTGAGGGTGGAGCTGCAGGACTGGGAGGGAACCTCTGCATACTCCCAGTACGACCGGTTTACTCTGACCAGTGAGAGACAGCAGTACAGGTAACACACACACTCTAAAATACTGACATAGTTGCAGAAACACTGTAACCAGATTAAAACAGTTAAAATGTCAACTTGGCCTGTTAACACCTGAAACAGCAGAAAAATGACACAAAAAAAGAAGTTCCTGTCTCAGTAGACTAAAATAATCCAGGGTGTCTCCATCGCTCTCAATTAAAGTGAAGAATTCACTCAGGCAGCTGCAGTTCGTCCACAGAGCTGCTGTCAGGTTATTCACCAGCACCATGACGGTGGAGCACATTCCACCACTTCTTAAATTATTGCACTGGCTCCCTGCGTGTCAAAGGGTAGGGTTTAAAATCCTATCGCTCGTCTCAGAAACACTGAACGGCCGTGGGACTAAATAAATGTCTGATTCGCTCTGAGATTACGAAACATAACGACCCCTCAGATCGTCTGCAGAGCGCTGACGTGACCCAAACCAGATAAGGTGGAGCCACATTTAGTTTTCATCCTCCCACCTGAGGAACACCTGAAAACCTGTCTGCTTATTTAAATCAGGACATAAAACAGCAACATTCGGAGCTGATAGTGTTTAATACCAGAAATTGTCTTTTTTTTAAAGGCTTCTTTCTGTATAAATTGCGCTGCTGTCCGTGTAAACTTGTCTGGCCATGCCTTGCTTGTACGTGATGAGAGTTGTTTATCCCTCTGGTCAGAATTCACTGTCCTGCTTCAGAAAATGTTTGGAATTCTTCCCTTATGATGTCATCTGATGGATTAGAAGCTTCCAAACCCTTTTCGCAGAGCCTGATATGAGTTAAAGAATGCACCAAATGAGCACAAGCAGTCAGGTAGTCGTCACTACAGAGATTACAAGGCTAAATGGTCTAACAGCTGTAATTTCTCATCTGCCCTCAGGTTGTATCTGAGAGGTCACAGCGGTACAGCAGGAAGGCAGAGCAGCCTGATCACCCACGGGGCCGGCTTCAGCACCCGGGATCACGACAACGACAACTGTGACCACTGCAAATGTGCCCTAATGCTCACAGGAGGTACGCGCCTTTCCTTACACAACTTTTTAAAGTCAGAAAATTCAAAGTGAAATATACGTTTTTAAGGGAAATTAATTTACTCATTACGACCAGAAAAATGTTGGAATCCTTCCGCAGGGAGGGGAGTGGTTCTCTGTGTCAAACAGAGGAGTTTCGATATCTTGGTGTCACATTCATGTGATGGTAGGATGGAGCAAACTAGGTCCCAATCGAAAGCAACTAAAATGATCTTCCTTCATAGGATGACTGGGTTAAACCTTAGAGGTCATTGGTGAGGAGCTCCACCTTGTAGTGCTGCTGCTCCTCATCAAAAGGAGTCAGCTGAAATGGTTAAAGCAGGGGTGTCGGGGCCACAAAATGTTGATATTTTTTAAATGCAAACCACTTTTTTATTGTGAATTTTGTTTATTGTTAATGAATGCAACATTTTAATAAACAGAGCTAAATATTTGCTTTCTTGTAGAAAAGGGTCCTTAAATCTTTGTAAATACAAACATGGGTCTTGTAGGTTTTCCTTAAAAAAAAAAACAGCATCAAATGTCTTTGATTTGATTGTTTTCTAGTATCTTGGTCTTGAGAATACATTTGAGTCCATATTCAGTCACGTTTCGTGTGCTTTGTAGTAAAAGCCGATGAAGGTTTGAGATTTTATTTATCAGAAAATTTAATTAAGAGAAAAACCTTGAATAACAAAAGATGGACTCAACATCTAAAAAGGATTTTTAGTTCAACTGTAGTTTTTGTTGATCTGCATCACATTAGTAAAGATCTCAGTATAAGAATTTAAAAAAGTACATCCACAGCCTGATGGAGGACTAAATTATATCATTCTTGAAATCCAGGCAAGGGCCACACAAAATCACTCTGAGGGCCACAAGTGGCCCCCGGACCGCACTTTGGACATGCCTGGGTTAAAGCGTATGATTGGTTGTCCTCCTCAGAGGGATTTCTGGCCCCATCCCACTGGAACCAGAACTCCAGAACTTGCTTGGGATTATATACACTCTAGTTCTCAGGGTCCCCCAGGAGGAGCTGGAGATGTTTGGGATTTCCTCTCAGATCTGCAGAAATGGATGGATGGCATACCTAGACATGAGTCCACAGAGCTGTACAAAACCCTGAATGAATATGGTGGAATTAACAGAATTATAAAATACAAGTGTATTAAATCCTCACAGATTTCTGCCATAAATCCATATAAATAAGAAAATATTTCCAAAAATACATATTTTGCTGGGTAAGGACAGAATTACTGGTATGTTCCCAAAAGTTCTGGTCTGTCAAACATCTGTCTCCGTCACCCTTTTGTGCTCTTTTACCATTTGAGTCAGTTCCAACACAAACAGCTCTATGGTTCTCCTCAGCCTCCCCTCGATGGGCTTGTAATCGCAGATTAAGTTAATCACTTTGGCAAAAAACCTCAAGATCTCAAAGGACAAGCAGGGATATGGCCATTTGTCAGTGAGTCATTTAAAATCACAGCAATTTACAGAAAAGGTTCAAATGAAAACGAGAGATGGAGTGAGCAAAGAAGTGAGAGGGTAAAGATAAACCCTTCAGTTTTCCCCTCAGTGCAAAAAAAGCAAGTATAACAATGAAAATTGCATCTGAAATGTGGAAAATAATGAGCTTCAATCAAACAACATGACTTTTAGACACGTGTCACAAAGTCAAGAAACTCTGAATGCATGTTTGACCTGCTTTTATAGGTCACTATTAAACAATTTCTGGTGTTTATATGAATTTATATTGTTTGCAGAGTCAGACATAACATTATTACAGAATTCAAGGGTATAAACAAGAACCAGATGTCACAAATCCAATATGAAACGACGAGGAGCGCGTTCTGAATGCTTGATTTAATAAAACTAACGTGGAAAAACCACTTTCTAATTATACACAAAACAAAACAAAACAGGCCTTTTGTTTTCTAAAAAAAAGACAGTTTTATTTCCTATGAGGGTTTTTGAAAAGCACTTCAGAATTCTGCTGAGACTATTAGCTATTTCTGTTGCCTGTAATATTTCTTTGGTTGTTTTAAGCAGTTGCCTTAAACCTTATCAAGCTTTTTTCAGTTAGTGAATGATAAACCGAGCATCCTCTAAATGAAAAAACATAAACAGAAATTAAGCTAAAGTGTGTGAATCTTCAGAATGAAACAGAAACTGATCCAGAGAATAATAAAAAAATGACTGCAGAGCAAGATCACGGTCAGAACCTTGACCCATTCACGTTGATTTATTAAGACACTTTATTTTCAGTTTTGTAAACACAAAATGACTAATTAGGAGCGATGTTGGGGTAAGTTTTCCGTGACACTTTGGCATGTAGACTGAAGCATTTATGGACAGAACCGGAGCCAGCTGAGGGTTCTGTAGACCTCAGTTAAATTCTGGACCCCTGCTCCATCATCCACCTCACTCTTTGGAACCACTAACATGTTTTGTGGTCTTCATCTAATGCAACAATTATCATGATTTACTAGTGCACTGGAAAGTAAAGTAATACAATAGACGATTAAACTGCATTCCATAAATTCAAGTGTTCAACAAACCTTTAGCTTGACAATAACAAAAATAGCTTTGTATCATTTAAAAATGGAACTCGGGATATGATGTCTGAGTGTAAAATTATTCAAACATTTCTTGGTCTTTAGATGAATTCTTTGGCATCTTTCAGAGTTCAGAGCAGAAGTAGGAAAATACCTGACTGTGTTCATTGTTTTCAGTCAAATTTTCAGGACATTTTGGGATCTGTTTGTATTTTCTCTGTGATCAAAGCAGTTTTAAATCTAAAGTATTTTATTAATCCCAGAGAGGAAATATGGTGTTAAAATATTTCCTCAATAACTCATTCTATCAGGTAGCTGTGGGTCTTTGTAGGTCAGCGGATCTGAAGAAACCTCTGACTGAAAACTCTGTTGTTGAATCAAAGTCTTGTGAAAAGGACGCTCAGGGTTGTCCACCATCATCTTCATTTTATAAATCGTACTCCAGAGAGTCTTGAAAGGTGCTTGTTCGCTCACTCAGGTGAGCCAGTAACAGTCTCTGGAGGACTTTCATGATGTGTGGCGTTAGGGCAACAGTTCTGGAGTTGTTAGGGATGAGATTTCTAGGAACAAGGCAGGATGTCTTCCACAGCACAGCGACCTTCTCTCGGGTCAGGCTAAGGTCTGCACAGGCCTTGAGGACTCTGTAGCCATCTAGACCTGCAGCCTTGGTCTGGTTTTGTCTCTCCAACTGCCATTGCTCATGGAGCAGCAGCAGGATCCATAAATGAGGTGGAAAATAAAACAGATGAGGTGCAACGGGGAAGCTGTGTGTCAGAGGGTGGGTTGTCTAACTGACTGGGAGGATGCTGAACTGAACCTTTTAAGACTGAGTCTAGTTCATTGGCTTTGTCCAGACGTCCATCTGTCTGTCTCTCCTGCTTGAAGCCAGTAACGTTCTTCATCCCTGGACTTTGATCTACTGCAACTTGGTCTCCAGTTTTTATTGCTTTTGTATACTCCTCAATAATTCCCCGTCTCCATCCCTGGAGGCTCTTCTTTTCTTGGTAAAAAGTCCTTTTAGGCCACTGGTGATCCAGGGTTTGTTATTGGAGAAGCGCCTCACCGTTCTGGAGGGGAGGACATTGTCCACACTCAGTCAAGGCATTGATGTCATTTTAGCTCACAAGATGGATCAGTCTGTAGCCTCAAAACATCCATCCAGAGATTCTTCTGCTTGTAGTTCTTTTAGTCACAGGTTGCTTCTTAACAAGGGGTTTCTACACAGAGCAGAGAAAGACAAGATTACGATCTGCTTTACCAAGAGTGCTTTACAGAGGCGCTGAATGCATCCAGGATGTGAGCAAAGAACAAATCCAGCGTTTTATTTTCCCTGGTGGAGCAGTGAACATACTGTTAGAAGTTTAGAAGAGTGCATTCAAACCAGAAAATTAAAAACTCACTGAAAAAGCATCATCTCCAGTCACATAAACAAAAAAGAACAATTCCCAAAACAAAAATCACTTTGAACAGAACTATAAATAACAATAACAAACATAAATTAATACAGAAAAATGAAAAGTAATAAGAACTTTTAATACTTTTAATAAACTACTTCTATATTTTACCCAGTAGTTTCTACCCTGCTGGTTCAGAACCTCCAGTCAGCCGATTGGCTCGTATCTCTGTCCAGTCTGGATTTAACCAGTAGTGTTCTGGTTAGTGAAGCGTTCTATCCTGAGCCACAGTCACCCCTAAAACCATCATTCAGGCAGACATACAGAAAACCTGCAACTCCTCAGAACCAGTTTTCTGTCTGCATCCATGTTGTTTTTGGCCTTAAACATTCAGCATGGTGGCAACAATACCACAACACCACTGCAGCCTAACAAAGTGATAAATGAAACAACCACAAAGAACAACAACACAAAGGTTCGTTTTCTATTCATACGAAAAATAGGATTGGGTCAAAATGTCTCCCTGGCTCGAGCATTTATATTTAGAAAACCGGAGCATAAACAGTTCCATACTGCCAAATATGAATGACTCTAAATTGCTGCTAATTGCTTCTGGTTTCAAGTGTTCAGTTAACTAGGGTGGTCCTCAATTAGTGGTTTAGAAAACCTTATAATTAATTTGTCCTGCTTTCCTTCTCCTTTCTCTTTGTGTCTGTCTCCATCTGAGCATTTTTTTTTTGTTTCTGTCTCTCCAGGATGGTGGTTTGACGCCTGCGGTTTCTCCAACCTAAATGGGATCTACTACGCAGTCGGCCACAACATCAGGAAGCTCAACGGCATCAAGTGGCACCACTTCAGAGGCCCCAGCTACTCCCTGCGCTCCACCTCCATGATGGTCCGACCGTATGACTTCTAACAGCACCCATCCGTCTCTGTGAACTTCTAACAACAGTCCTTCAGATGTTTTTGTTCACTCTTCTCCAAAAATAACTTCCTGATCATCTCCAAATTAAAACAACACTCCTCAGGTTCAGGACGCCCTCTGGATCCGACACGGTGCAGCCCTGAACTCAGTCGTAACATTAAACTTTTATAAGTCATGAGCACCAGCTGATCCACCTTCAAAGACCTGTCTGGAGCTGTGTTATCGTTTAACACTGGACCCAGTAAAGAAATCCGGATCCTGTTTGTTCATCTGAGATAAATATTTAGAGATCACAATAGCTGTTCACCTATTTAGGTTGTTTTTGGACACTAGAAGTGGTGTTTTCTCTTGTTTGTACTCATTCAAAAGGAAACAAAGATGGAAATAAAAGTGACATTTAGAGATTAAAAATCCAACCTAAATCATTTGCTTCAAAGCCTGGTTTCTCACTGTGATAAGGGAGCCTGGCTGCTGGTTTTTAGAGTCTGTCAAACAGCTGCTACGCCAGAAAGGGGAGGCAGGGTCGGACGTTTGTTTTTACTGGTACTTTCATTATGATTTCAGAGCAAGTCTCCTGTTAGAAATTACGAGCTCCATTAGCTTACGCAAAAGACTTCCTGAGAGCCTTTGTCTGAAGGATTCCAGTGACGGAAAGATGATGTTTTATTTCTGTATAAGAGATCTTAAGTTTGGGAGGAAGGATATAAACTATTAAAGCAACTCTTAAGATTTTAACAATGACTGTGAAGCAGTGAAGAACCAGAAGCGATGAGATCAGGATGCTGATGAAGAGTCTGTGAAGATTGGAGTCAAAGTTTTTAACTGAACGTTTGTGAAGGGATGACAAAATATGAAATGATGTCTGGAAACAGGTACTGCTTTTCCTTGGTCCAAACCTGCCAGAAGGAAATATCTGAGGAAATATCTGCTGACATGTTTGTGTAAATAATCATTAGCTGCAGCAAAAAGTATTTTACCTTTAGATTTACAAAAATACACCAAGAAGACTCACTGAGAAATGAGTTACAGCAACTTAACAGTCTCTGGACGAACACAGGGGGTCGTAAAATAAAGAGGTGGTGAAAAGTGGAGCAGAGACTCGCTGCTTCAGGGTTTTATAATGTTACATTTTCTGTAACTGAGCCAGACAGTCTGTAAATGGTTATTATATCAGTAAATGTATGTATTAAATGGCACCAAAGATTCAGAGGACAAAAAAAAAGAGGCTGATGAGGAGATTTCATGTATGATGGAGGTTAAACATCAGGAACAAAGAAAAGGAAGCAGATCGACATCGTGACAAGAAGAGGCCGCGTGGATTCAGTCTGATTTGGTGCAGAACCATCAGGAGCTGCAGCCAATGATCCGAAGCAGAAGGAAGTGATTCTTCTCTGATGGGCTCCTTCTGTGGTCTGGATTTGTTGCAGAGGGGCTGCTGGCTATCACCGCCCTGGAGATGGAGCCAGAAATATATCCTCATGTGCAGCAAGACTAAACAGGGGGGGGCATGTTTTATTCACCAGAATCAAACACAAATCAGAGCGTTGTTCCTGAGACGCCAAAGCAGAAAAATGGACGAATATTCTGAAACTTTGAAAACTGTGTACAGTCCCAGTAGAGGAAATGTTTAAAGACTTTTTGATAATAAATAAAAAGTGATAAATAATTAAAGTTGTTCTAATATGAGACTTCCAGCTGTAAAGAACCGAGCTGTGGTTTGTGTGAAATCACAGCTCGCAAACGGAATTCTTTACTGCGGTTTTTGATTGATTGCATTTTTACATGGCAACACTCACCGGACACTGATAGGAGGAAGGAAGTGATTAATCTGGAAAGGAACAAATAACTGGACAGGAAGGATATCAGTAACAAAAACCAAATCAATCTTTTTTGTTGTTCTTTTTTTTAATGTTGGGTAGAATTTCTGGACGACAGAAGATGGAAAAAAAAACAACAGATGTGATTTAAAGTGATAATATGCAGTTTTGCTTGTTTTGGGCTCCCTCTGGTGTCTGTTTTAAATCACTGCATTATACAAGTTAGCATATTGTTTCAGCTTCTAAACGCCTAAATCTAAGTGTTAAAATGTCTCCTCGGCCTTCATAGTTTTCTACAGGAGCGGTTATTTACTCCTTCAAAGAAATCAGCTGTGTTCAAGCAGGGAGAGATTGAAAAAAAATCAGGAATCATGAGCTAAAAACACTCCAGCGCTAGCATAACAGCTAGCCACTTTGGGTTAGCCTAACCCTCGTGAGACACGTGACTTCCTGGGTGCCGTGACGGCGACGGAGATCTTGCAATCGTGGTATTCTGGATCTAACCACCAGATGGGGCTAAGTGACTTTTCATTAACTCTGTAAAGGGTCAGATTAGCACAGACTGGCTCAAGGAAAAGATTTTAAATTATGAAAAAGTTGCATATTATCACTGGAGTTCAGATTTTGAAGCAAATAAATGTTGTTTTGATCATTTTCTGAACAAGCTGGGATAGTTTTTGTTTGACGCTTCGTTTTATTGCCTTAAAAATCAATACTCCAGTAGCACTCATAGAAATGATAAATAAATTAAAGAACATATTTATTCTATTCAGTGCATCAGTATCATATTGAGCTGAGTGGTTTTTTTAATGCATTAAAAGAATTGTTGCTAACACATTTTACTGTGAATGTTTTTGCTGCTACTATAAAGCTCAATGTAATGTTTTTGATTCAATTAATTTTATTTGAATACATGACAAAGTCTTCCTTTGCAGAAACAAATTTAATTTCAAACATAAAGCAACCCAGTTTAATAGTCAGATTTAAAGATTTAATATAATGCTAAGTAAAATAACAAAAAGTCTATCTAAACAACCTAACAACTTGCATCAAAAACCTTCACTTTAATCCGGTCCCTCATCCTAATGGGGCAGCAGGTGACAGTGGAGACAAATGGCTCCCCTTTAACAGGTTGAAGTCTCCAGAACCAGAACCAGGATGGGCAGCCATCTGCCTCAACTGGCTTGAGTTACAGAGAACAGTAAAGAGACACAGAAGTACAGAGATGCCCGTTATAAGAAAGTAAAAAAAAAAAAATGAAAGTGCAAAGTTTATGACAACAAATAGGAGTCTAATGACCTGATATATGGGGCCAAATTGGTGCTTTTACCCAATAACATGTTCAAGCATCAGAGAATATTGTAACTGACTGTATCAAATGCAGCACTAAAATCTCACAGAACTAATATAGACCCAAGTCCACCGTCTGAGGCCATGAGAATATAGTTGTCATGGTTTCTATTTATGATCTGCTGATGTGCAGCAACACTTGTCTACAACTATGCAGAACAAGATATGAAAGTAAAAATGTTGATGTGATCTTTCATGTCTCATTAAAACAAATAATACTGCGTTCCTAATATTCCCTGTTGTGTATTTAATAGTGTTCCAAGATGTACTTTTATTTGCCAGCACGTTTCCCATGACAAATGAGGAAGACGTTGGAAAAAATAAAAATAAAAATCAACTTCCTTCTTTTCTGTCTCTCTCCTCAACTTTTTACTGATTTAAAGTTTCAGTCCTTATTGTTGCAACTAACCATACATAACATTTATGATGATGAAAGCATGCCAAAACATAATCATGACCTCAGAGCTTGCACAGCAAGGAAATCCATCAGTTATTATTGTATTACTTGGACTAATACTATGTGCACGAAATAAAAAGAAAAAGTGATTGTTGATTTATTTTAATAGGCCAGTTTTTCTCCTTTACATGGGTTTAACTTAATTTATTTTTTAATTTAAACTAATGAAGGCTTAAATATGCGCTTATACTACCCCTTTGTGGACAAAAGTGGTATTACAACTTTTAATTTCCGTTTGAAACAATCCACTTTTTAAAGATTCCAAATATGTGACATTAAGTACAAGTGCAGGAAAAACGCATCAGTTTATGTTTTTAACGCCCTTTTTGAATTTTATGCTGCCATTAAATTCTTTATTAAAAATATTGTTCTGCATAATTACAATAATATATGTGGCAATTAACATATAAGAACTATAACATATAATAAATAATCTCACATGTAACAAATATTTGCCTATATTTGTTTCTGCCTGGCGTTGACTGGCCTCTCTGACTGCCTTCATAATAAAATATAAAATAAAAAACGTGACTATTAATTGTCCCTCCGTGGCACCAGTAGAATTTCTTCCGGTGAGGGTGAAACACAGCTATAGTGTGTTAGCAGTTTATGTGAAGGTCGTCTTCTGACTTGTGAGTATCTTGGATATTTAGAGCGATTTAAGCTTCTGCATTGAATTATATTTTAATACACTGCCCTTTAAAATCAAACCCGACGTCTGTGGTTTTTAAATTTTACGTACATTTGCTGCTTTTCTTCCCTGAAGTGGTCAGGTTAGCAGTTAGCTAATATTGACCTAGCTAACGTTAGCTCGTCTTTTATTCAATACAACATTCAATCGGCCGGTTGCAGTTATCAGCGATAAGTAAAACGAGTGTTATTTTAAAAGATTGTGTGATTCTTGTCACTATTGAGATGAGTTAAAGGATGTTGGGTTCAAAGTATGTAATGCTAGGTATTGTGCTAATCATCAGTACCGTCCGTGACCCTGCGCCAGGCGGATGTTTTTCTTTTAATTGCTGGTTAAATTCTTTATTAGGTGTTTGGTGCTTAATATATTTTGCCAATTAAACAAAATGACACTCAAAACGCAGAAGGTAAGTAATACGGTTGCTGACCTGACTTGGCAGAGGTGCATGATGGCGATCTGCCTGAAGTTATGATACGTAAATAATGACTTCTAAGCAAAAATTGTCCCAAGTGTCATTATAATTTCAGATAGACTAATGTTGACTTTGTACCAGATGTTATGTTTTATTAAATTATTATTAATAAAAAGTATTTTTGTGGCTGCACATTTAAATAATGTGACTGAAGCTTTAAGAAGTAATTAGTAAATATAAAACACAAAGTATAATTCAATATAATATAGTAATTTAGTTTGATTGTAAATTTGTGTGAATTGGATTTTTTAAATTACATATGTGCAAGCTCAATCTTCTTTACATTGAAAGACACAATTAAAATGTTTCAGTAAATGCATAGGATTAAAACAAAGCATAATCAAACGATGATGTAATAAAAGCAAAATATTGAGCTTTAAATGATGCATGCTTGTAGTTAATATCAAACAGACTATAGGAATTCTACCCAAACGACACAGTCGTATTGGAAACTGCTGATAAAATAGACCTCTACAAAGTGATTGGGGGGAAAAGGACTCCAATTTTGCCAATTAAACATGGGAACTGGTATACTTATCAGTAGCATCAAGACATGCAAGTAAAAAAAACAAGTATTTCCATGTTTCAGTCAGTAAAAAGTAAACTTATGCATCAACATGTCTAATGGTCAAGTTATTGTTTAAATTTCAGAAGGTCAGCAGAATGAAATAAGTTGGATCTTTGTAAAACAGCAAACTTGCGCTATTCAGATAAATAAAATGGTATGCTGTGGGAAATTTGAGGTTTTTTGGAGACATAAAATGCTCAATTATAATGATTAACAGTTGACTAAACTTGTGCTTTTATTATAACAAGATTTTTCTTATTTTCCCCCCACAAGGTGATCAACTATGTCTCTCCCAAAGCCAGTGATGAGAGGATTGTTGGCCAAGCGCCTGAGGTTTCATCTGCCCATTGCTTTCTCTCTTGCCATTGCAGCTGCAATTGCATTTAAGGTGAGAGCATGATGCATCCAGACCTGTAGCCCCAAATTTAATAAATGCTTGATATTAACTTTGAGTATATAAACACTTCAAAGCGCTGTATCAGTATCACAACCCATATAGCTTACATGCAGCTTGGGCTATATTAGAAGGGAGGGAAAAAAAGATTTCTTTTAAAAAAATGTAATTATATTTTAAGTTGGAAAACATTCTGCACATTGTGAAAACATTAGGAGAAAGCAACTTAAATACATGTCCATTACTTTGCATGAAAACTACTACAGTTATGAAACCTATACATCATACATTCAAGTATACTGGAAACATCACCTGCTGTTTAAGAAATGTTTCAACATTCAACTTTGTATTCATTAAGCAGTTTTCAGGTTGAAGTGACTTTGTTTATGTAAAATTCTGTTATCATTTCTCACATGATTAGATTCTGACTTTTGCCCTTAATGAATAAACATTTGAACTTTAGGGACAGTTTGTAGTTTGGCCATTTTTTAAATTTATTTATACGTTATTGATTGATTGGCAAACCTTTGAAAAAAGACTTCCTAACCAGTAACCAATTATTTTAAAGGTGAATTTTCTTGATCAACTGTATACCAGTTGTCAGGGTGATGTATTGCAACTGAGCATTTACCTGGAGCTAACCTCACTAGTTGGGAAGCAGCACTGCTACAGCAACATACAGAGGAGATGGGAGATTGGTAATCAGCCTCTATTCTAAATAGATCAGATTCTGAAACTTGCTTAGTGGCTAACATTTTTCACCCAATGTCCCAGACCATATCACATGCACACTTGCATAGATTCACACACAAAAAAAGTCAAATTTGTTATGAAATAACCCAGTTAGCAGGTTAGCTCAGTAAAACTAGTTCAGGCTCTACACAGAAAGCCAATGTGAAACAGCTGAGAAATGCTCTGTTTATAGTTAAAAACATCATCATACAAGACATTTGTGGACCCTTAATTTGTGACCAAAATATATTTAAATTGGGTGGTGCTTATACTGTAGGTTAATATTTCATGTCAGAAGTTTTAACAGTCTCTTACATTGTAGTAGATTTCCCATATCTGTATTTTTTCATCACTTTTTTTTTTTTGTTGCCTAAATGCAATCATTCCCTGTTAAAGATATTAATTTATGCATTTTAGTTTAAGTTGGATTCAACATTAAACTGACTGGTCTGTTTTCTACAGTATGGAGTGACGGAGCCCAGGAAGAAGGCCTACGCTGATTTCTACAAGAATTATGATGCTATCAAAGAGTTCAATGCCATGAGGAAAGCAGGTGTTTTTCAGAGTGTGAGGCCCTCTGGGGAGTAAAACTACTGTGAGTCTTTCAGTGAACCACCATAATGTTAATATTCATTTTTGTGTCAACATGTTTTGCATAGTCTCAAAATCAGATTCTGTCTGAATTTTAAAACAACCAGATTTCCATCTAATAGTAACATATTTACTTCTTTTAGTTCTGCCGTCCGGTCATTCATTCCTGGTTTGAAGATGGTTTCCTCTTGATGTTTGCTAATCAGATGTGAACATCGCTCTGCTGTTTGTGCAACTAAAAAATAAACTGTTCTATTAATGATTCCTTCTGCTTCTTTGTTGTTTGTAAAAAAATGCATTACATTACAGTGTAATGCCAAGATAGTGTAGTAGTGTGACCTTAACATAATATAGTTGGTTTTATTGTGGTTTTGATCAATCATTATTTAGTGTTTTTTGCTTCGTTATTACTTTAGTCAATGTTGCTTCTTATTTTAGGGACCTAAAGATTTAGTTAAGGAAGAATACAAACCTTATAAAATCGAATCCACTTTGATGATGAATTCTGAAATGTATTTGTATGAACCACAGTTGTCATATTTTTTATGGTCTATTTTTTGTAACAGAAGATTGTGAATTCTGTTAATCATAAAAAAATATATTACTCCTAATGTTGACATTTATGTTTAGATGTCTTTTATTCATTTGAAAAAAACATCAGTTTCTGTTGCACCCTCTGCTGCTGATTCCGTGAACTGCACCCTTTGTTTGCACCGCCTTCCCGCCCGCCCCTCGCTGCACTTCCTGGTTTTCTCAGGTGGATGTCACAGCAGCTGCCAAACGCTCTGTCAGGCAAGTCTAAAGTTGCCCAGACACGGAGGAATGATGTACCTAAAGGCGAGGATACCACAGCCAGGCGAAGTTTCTTTGGTGTGCGAATCCCATTTTACAGAATGATAAACATAGGCTGTGTTTTTTACGGCGACCAAGCAGCTGCTGTCTCGTCAGCCGGGACGCTGCTGTGAGCGGGTTAGCTGCTGCTAGCCCGTTAGCGAACTAGCAGACGGCGATCTGCTACTGTTAGCATCCACTTGACGTTGACCAGCTCGTTTCAAGTTTGACCCAAAATCTGATTCAGAAGAGTCCGAGTGAACAGAAGGGGACAAGATGGAGAAAGTGCAGATGAGACATAATCCGCGCAGGTAAAGCCATTTTTGAAAGCACCGTCAAAACACAGTTTATACATTTTTATTTAATGTTAGCTTGACTATGTTAAAGTTTACTGGTGGGTTTAAAAATTGCCAAATACCCGCCCATAGCAATTTATCTGTTGTAAGACCCATTGCATAACCAAGTCAGAAATATTACACTCTTTGGAAATTAATGTAAAACTGAAATGATAAACAGGATGTGTTATTTATTATATTCAACTCACTGGTACAGTTCCACATTCTGGTAACTTCATTTGTTTTAAAGGCATTTCATAGCTAAAGGTGAAAAAAGTACATTTTTAGATAATTATGCTAACTTTACTTTTAGATAATTGGTTATCTTAAGGCATAGTCAGCAGGGGAACACTTAATTTCCGGTCAGCAGCTGATTTTTTACTTTATAGAAATGCAGTTAGTAATATCAGATTCTAAATTGGCTAATATCGCATGGTTTCTGCCAACCAACATTTCAAAACCAAAATGATAATTTGCTGTCACATGCAGGTTTTTGATTTTTTTTTTTTAAACTTTCTCTTTGTATAAATGCAGCTGTACTTATGTCTACTTGAATTAGCTTGGAAGATCATGTATTGCTCTTTGTGTTAGTTCAGGGCTTGTTGCTATCAAAGACCCAGCAATCTAATTTAATGCCTGAACTTTGTTTGTAGATCTTGTTTTAGCTGCTTTAATCCAGGATGGTTTAGTAAAATCAGCTCAGATTAGATGCATGCACATTCATTCAGTATTTTAGTCTGTGGGATGTCTGATATGACTGATGCATGGGGGAAAACAAGATGCCACAGAACTGGGTTGGTGGCAGAAAAATGTCCCATCAGCTGTGTTTAAAACGACCATAAGAACATTAGATTAAATTAATTTAATTTATAAAATATTTAATCTTTGCGTTCATTTTGGACTAAATTATTGGTCACATTTAAGTAATATTTTAGTATTTACAGCTGCAGTATTGTTGCTTTAAACTTTCTCAGTTTTACTGGATGACATTAATTCATGAATTAAGGTAATTAAACTTTTCACTGGAGCTGTTTGTTGTTTAGAATAGGAACAAGCTTTTAGCTCTGGGTTGTCTGTGTGTTTGACAGTAGGAACTGATGAGTTCCTATTCTGTCCGCTTATTGGGACAATACCAGTAAAACAAACAGCGCTCTTCTTATCGAGTCCACTCAGTCATCAGCTGTTTCCTCATCCAGCTGATGTAAAAGCAGAGTTTAAACTTAATTTTATTTGTTTGACTAAAGCTACTGGTTAAGAGACAAATCCATTACCACAAGGCTTATAGAGTTGTCTGGTTATTTGTCAGAGAGCAAGAAGTCTGTGGGTTTAAAATATTAATATTTTATATGTTTAAAATTGGTTTTAAATAACATTTTAAATTATTTGTGGTCTAAAACAGATCCCTTAAACAGGTTCTTGTCTGGTAAACAAAAAATACTTAAATTGATTCCTTAAATGGAACAAAATAGAAGCTCAGGAAAGTTCTGTAGCAGTCAAATGAAACAATGTAAAGAAATTAATTTTGAATCGATATTTTTAAAGTTATTTAACTTGATGCCATGCTTATAGAACACAGATCTTTAGATGATGGCGGTGCAGTTAGAGCCGTGTTCTTAAAAGCTTTTGACACTGTGAATCATGAGATGCTCCAACTATAGGCTGGTTTAGTTCATATCTAAAAAACAGAACAGTGTGTCAAAGGTACTGGAATTAAACCAAGCTTTCAAAACTACACAATGGGAGTTCCACAAGGTTCCATTTAAGGATCACTGCTTTTTGTCTTATAAATCAGTCAATAGAGACTGCAAACCAGCGAAATACAAAACACCATTTGGTCAATCTTCGTTCTCATTTAGAGGCCCTCATCTCTGGAACTATTTACCATCAGCAATAACAAACCTGTGAACCCTGATGTGTTATATTATATTAATGTATTTATATTAATTTTGTGTGAGTAAGGGAACTGATCAGGGCTGTTTTTGTTTTACTCTAAAAGTCCAATCAAGGATCAGGTTTGCATATTAGCCATTGGCTAGAAAACCTCAGTACAAAACAAAAGTCACATTGTTTTTACAGAAGACACCGTCTTCCTTGCCTGTCCTTGTTCAATAAACCTAAACTGTTCATTAGTACCATGTGAGTGCACATTTCGTCTTTTTTAAAATTAGTCTTTGTTTTTTAATTCAAAATTTAACCCCATTTTTAGTAAAGAATGCCCACAGAGTTGGTCTAATTTAAAGACCATAAACCATAAAGAGAAAAAAAAGTCACTTGTTTAATCTTCCAAACAGTCCAGAACAATAAAGAGCTGCAGATGAAGCTTCCTATGGTTGTAGGGATAAAATAGACATGTTTAAAAAAAAAAAAAAAGAAACCAGGAAAAACATTGTAAATGTACCTTTTGGTGCGCCTACTACTTATTTTTATTTTCACCAGAAGTTCACAGGGTTCACTCAACAATCAGAACTTTGCTCTTGTGGAAAATGATAGATTCAGGGCTCTCGTCTGAACCCTGTTGTGTTTAGCTTGACGTTGATTCACTGAACATTTGGCTTTTGGCAGCAGTGGGCAGTAAAATCTAAGAACTGTGGTGCAGAGGGTTTGCAGAAAGCCACAGACATACTGAGAAATCAGCTCTGTTTTTAGTAACTCGTGATAACTGAGTTTGAGAAGTTCATATTATTTTAGAGCCATTTTGAGCAGCTGTAAAAAGAAAAGTTTCACATACAATGTCTTGCTGTCTTTTCTAAAATAAAGTTTTTGTTACCATTATTAGTCTTATAATTTCCTTTCCCAAAACTAAAAACAAAAGCAAAGAAAACAGAAATGTTAACATTAAAGTCTACTTATTGATGATGGGGTGCACTCCTGTAACATTTGGATTTTAAAAAATGAAAGCGTAAACTGTCAAAGTGGAAAATGCAATTTTATACTTCAGCCACAATAAGTGTTCTTGCAGCGCTGAGATCTTTTATTCTTGTATAAAACTTTATTCTCTCTCTCAAAATAAATGCCGTTACCTATGTTTACAATTTACCACAGATGAGTTTGTTGGAGCAGATTTCTTGGTTCATGTTGTTAAGTAAAACACTGCTCTACTGATGTTGACATTTTACTGTTCTGTGTACCATAAACAGCATCTTTCAGCTAAGTTTAGCTCCATACTTCTAGGTGGTTGTCATGGCAGCCACTTTGTCTAATGAAGTTTTGCTACTAAAATAGTGTTTCATGATGTTTCAGTAAGTTTAAGAACTGGAAAAAAACACAAGTAGATCCTAAAACTCTCTATATATTTACTCACCTCTAAAAGCATTTGCAATCAAATGCCTTAGCTAATTAGTATCAAACAAAACAGAGACGGGTGAGGCTGATGGGAATGGTTTTGGTTTTCCAGGTAGTAGTCCGGCCCACTCTGAAACCTTCCCCTGTATTTTGGCTTAGATTTAATTTGAATATTTCCTCTAGTTTCTCTTTAATATCTCAACAACAGCTTGTCAGAGTCTGCATCAAAGACTTGGATCTATTTTTGTCTGCAAACTGAGGACTATTTTTATTCTCCTGACTCCAAATGCAGAGGTTTCATAGCTCTGATGTTTTAGAAAATGGATCACCTGAAGGAACCAGAGTTTTGATTTCTAGTCAGAACATCTTGATTTTTTTTTAAAACAAGGAATTAGTTTTAGCCCAAACTGAATATATTATATTTAAAAAAATTATTTAACAAAGTCCAGGTTATCAGTGTCTTTGGGTTTGATTCCGATAGTGTTGATCCCAAGACACTAAAATCGGTTAATTAGTTTGTAATTAAGAATTAAAGGTGGGCACATTTTTGTCAGTTTATATTGGAAACAAGTCCTAGTTTTGGACATATCTGACAGTACTGGTAATAAGTCGTTTTTCACTAACATCTCTTCACCAGTATGTGTGTGTCATTCTTCATTTCAGACAGCTGAAGAAGTTGAGTGAGGACAGTCTCACCAAGCAGCCAGAGGAAGTCTTTGATGTCCTGGAGAAGCTGGGTGAAGGGTGAGTCATTTAGTAAGACGATAAGTGACATAGAGGCGTTGCTCGGTCCTGATAGGCGACACCGTCTGGCTTTCCAAATCGTCTGCATTTTAAACAGATCTTTTGGCAGGAATCAGCCTTTTTAGTCGTTCCGTCTCCCTTGATGTCCATCTGAACTTCTGCTTCATTTATTTCCCCCTCCCTCTCAGCATTAAGCTCCTCCCTTCTGTTGTGTCTGTCAGCGTAAACATTGCCTCTTCATATCCTGTTTCTCAATGCTCTTCCTGTTCTCAGCAACTGATTGACACTGTGTGTGTATCATGGCTGATGTCTGCATGTATTCATCGTCTTACACAATAAAATACACTTTTAATGAATCTAATTTATGCTGTAAATCAGCTCTGGTTTTAAAGTAACTTGGGCTCCTACTGGCTTTAATTATTTACATTTTGTTTTATTGGATACTTTTCTTTCAGCTGTGAAAGTGGCAAAAGTAAAAATACTTTGATGAGAATATAAGAATAGTTGAGTCTAGTATGGACCTCTAAAGGGACAACATGAACCTAGATCCTAGTTCACTTTTTATTAGAATATATTTTATTGCCCTAAATGTTGTGACAACCCTTTTGGTATTAAATACTTTTAACACACATCCATTTTAGTAAAGGTGCCCTGGATATTGATGACTAATATTACAACAAATTCCTATAGTTCTGTAGCTCATGAAGTATTTAGGTGAAGCCAGAATGTAAAACTTGTTTTTATTGAGACAATTCAACTGGAATTATTTAGTTTATTATACTAAATAATCACTAGATAATCACTTATCATCTGAAAAATATTTCCAAACTGAGAAAGTTGGTGTCAAAACCTGAACTGGAAATGGTTCTTCGTGCTTTTATCTCCTCCCGTCTAGATGACTGTAACACACTTTTCACATGTTTGAACCAAAAAGCCCTTTATGGCCTTCAGCTGGTCCAGAACTCTGCAGCGAGGCTCCTCACTGGAGCAAACAGAAAAGATGACATCACTCCTATTCTGAGGCCTCTGCACTGGTTACCTGTTAAATGTAGAGTTCATTTTAAAATCCTGACTAACTTTCAGGGCCCTACATGGTCAAGCTCCTCTTTATGTTACTGAACTGATAAAGCCGTACGCTCCAACCCGAGCTCTCAGGTCCACAGACCAGAATCTCCTAACAGTTCCAAGGACCAGATTTAAAAGTCGAGGTGATCGCTCCTTCCAGTCTGTTGCACCTCGACTTTGGAATGACCTTCCTTTAGTTTTACGCTGTATAGACAGTCTGGACTCCTTTAAAAAGCAGTTGAAGACCCAATTATTTAAAACTGCTTTTAAATAACTCTTTTATGTTCTCTTGTTGTTGTTTAATGATTTTGATTTGTTTGTTTTATTGATTTCATTTGTTTTTTTTTTACCATGATTGATTCTGTTTTTTGTGAAGCACTTTGTGATTTTTTTCTGTGAAAGGTGCTATAGAAATAAACTTTACTTACTAAACTTTACTTAACAACACACACAATTAACTGACCAGTATTTGCCATATAATTACCATATAGTATTTTCAGATTTTTGTCAATATAATATTGTAATTTAAAATAAAATATACCCAAACTGAGCAGTTTTTTAAGTCAAAACAGAAAATCTTACAATTTAATCTTGGGAAATTCCAAAATATGTTACAAATCAATACCAGTTGTCTCCTTATGGAAAGAACACACAAACGTAACATGTTTTCCACATGTGAGCCCATGTGTAAAAACATGGGTAGGGTGTGTGTTTTACATGTTCATTTAACATGTTTTTGCATGTGAAAACATGCTTTTTTCCCCCCTGTGTGAAGTTCCCGTTATTTGTTCCAAATTCACACGGGAAACATGTGGGAAACATGTCTTTGACATGTAGTTCACAAATGTCACATGGTAATTTCACATGTTCTTACGTGTGATTTCCACATGCAAGGGACCTTTAAAAATGTAAAGTTTTATTTGAATGATCAAATAAAATCAGAATGAGAAGTAAAGGTTATGACTGTATTCTGATCTGACTCATGTTGTTTGATGTCATGGTGATTTTGTTGTGACATTTGACCAGCATGTTATGTTTCACAGGTAACTCAATCATGAAACATCACAATAGACCTGTCTTTGTGTGTCTGCAGGTCTTATGGTTGTGTTTTTAAGGCCAATTACAAAGAAACAGGAGAGATTGTAGCCATCAAACAAGTTCCTGTTGAGTCTGATCTTCAAGAGATCATCAAGGAAATCTCCATCATGCAGCAATGCAACAGGTGATACGAGCATCACAGGTGTGATGTTGAGCTTAGTAGTTACTGTCAGTGTTGAGGCACTTTTGGTTTGATTAAAAAAGGGTTACAAGTCATTTTTTTAAAATCTAGAACATATTTTAGCTACTTGTGTTTGGTAAACCTTTTGAAATATATAAAAAATATTTGGCAAAACGAAGAAAAGTGTCTTGTTGATCTAACATTTCTGTCTTTGTTCAGTCCTCATGTAGTGCGATATTACGGCAGCTATTTCAAAAACAGTGACCTGTGGATTGTCATGGAATATTGCGGCGGAGGATCAGTGTCTGATATCATCCGAATACGTAACAAGACGGTAACATAATACTCAAAAACACGCTCACCTACATGTGTTGTGCAGAGCGCAGGGAACGTGTGCAGCAGTCTGCATGAAGGATCAAAGAAAGAAAGATTGATGGATGGATGTTTTACTCACTGTGGGTTGATAAACACACGAATCTGGGGATTTTAGGATGATCCTCAGAAATCAAATAAAACTGGAAATCAATTTCTAATGCCAAATTTTGACTGTAATTGTTACAAAAACTAAAATTGATACAAATAATTGGGTATAGGAAGTTTGATATGAGTTGAAGATGTTTTTATTATGCCTTTATTTATTTATTTAGCTTTTTAGCAACCATTGATATGTGGGGCTCAATTGTCATTCCTATTTTGTGCGTCCGAAGGTGAAAAGTTTGTGAACCACTGTTTTATGTGACTGTATCTTCACATTCCTACAAATGTATGTGTGTATTTATGCTTTATAGCTCACAGAGGAGGAGATTGCCACCGTCCTGCAGTCAACTCTGAAGGGTTTGGAGTATCTTCACTTTATGAGGAAGATCCATAGAGACATCAAGGCAGGAAACATCCTGCTGAACCAAGAAGGTCAGGCCAAGCTGGCTGATTTTGGAGTTGCTGGACAGCTCACAGTAAGAACATTTTTCTTAGTTTAGTTATTGTTTGAGTCAAGAAAACATTTGTGATTTGATTACAGAAAATTATACATCACACAATTTATGGTGCATAATTTAATTAGCTCCACCGCTATATCTCTGTTCTCACCTTAAAGTTGGTTCTAGGTATTGTTCTCTTGGAATGATGGTTGTTTTGTTTTTGTCCTTCGTAGGACACAATGGCCAAGCGAAACACGGTCATCGGTACACCGTTCTGGATGGCTCCAGAGGTCATACAGGAAATTGGCTACAACTGTGTTGCCGATATCTGGTCGCTGGGAATAACAGCAATAGAGATGGCTGAGGGCAAGCCGCCTTACGCTGACATTCACCCAATGAGGGTGAGGAACGGGGAGTGGGTGCTTACTGTATCTGTGTAGATAAAGGATGGGAAAACTCTGTACTCACTGTGATGGTCTGAACATTAGACAGCCACGTTTAGTGATTAAGTTTATTTTTCCATAGGCGATCTTCATGATTCCCACCAACCCTCCTCCAACGTTTCGAAACCTGGATGTATGGTCGGCAAATTTTCAAGACTTTGTCAGCCAGTGTTTGGTGAAAAACCCAGAAAACAGAGCAGCAGCCACACAGCTGTTACAGGTAACATGTACTTAGAACGATGAAAAACTAGATCTCCTATTTAAATAAGTTATTACATTATCAATCTAAATGCATTTTTCTTTCAGTTGTAACTGGATTTATCTACAATTAAAAGGAACTAAAGTTAGACATTAGATAAGCATCTTTTGAATGGATTTCACAGATAAGTTTTGGTTTTATTTCTTGCAGCATCCATTTATCAAATCAGCAAAGCCTAATTCCATCCTGAGAGCCTTGATCCAGGATGCCATGGAGATCAAACTGAAAAGACAAGAGGAGGAAGAACAAAGAGAACAAGATGAGGATGACAATTCGGTACAGACTCAGGAAACGAGCATGATTAATGTTCATTTAAACTTTTACTAAATAAAATATGAAGTAAATACATGACCCATGTTTCTGTTT
>SSNR01000297.1:448700-471063 GCA_006937965.1 Callopanchax toddi
CACTCGTGAACAAGACCCCACTTGGGGTTGGACCTCTCTCCTGACCCGGAGTTGGCAAGCCACCCTTTTCCAGTCGATGTGTAATGAACTGAGCAGAAAAACTTGCATCTTTTTAGCTGATAAATCATACCTATTTATTATGGATTCACCATAATTTGTGTATACAAACAAATACCTTGTGTTACCAATGTGAGACGTCACCTTAGAAACCTAAATATCAGCAGAAGAAATGTCATCATACAACATTCACCCTATCACTATTCCACTGAGGACTTACAAATCTTAATGGCGCTCACATTCATAAACGCACACATGCACACAATCTCTCTGATCTGATTTTCTACCATTGAGTTAGAATGGATCCGTGAGCCAGAGCTTTAAACTGCCTTGACACAGGAACATTTCAGAGATCATAATTACATTATAACTCCAATATCCTCCTGTTGGATGTCTGTGTGTGTTTTTTTCTGTGTTTTAATGCCCACAATCAAGACTGTTTTATTGTTTTTGTGTAAATGTGTGTGTATGTGTGTGTATGTGTGTGTGTCTGCCCACTTACCAAACTAATGATGGTGGTTTGATGCTGCAGGGGCCCTGAGGATTAAGATAGGATATTAGATCAGACATTGATCCTCCCTAATGGATCTAAAAAATAAAAAGCCTTTTAATTTACACTGATTAGCCATTAACCCTCAGTCCCTCTAATCCATATTAAAACATTTTGTCTCACATCATCCTCCGCACTGCTGTGGCAATTTATTGTCAACCTAGAAACTTGGGTTGTTTTTTAAACTCCGAGGCTGAGCCAGTCGGATCTCTTCATCTCAGATTCTGACTTTCAGTTATTAAACATGTTTCTGGGAGGTCCAAGACGGGAACGAGTCAATGGACTTAAAGGATCAGATTCACTGGCACTTTAGGCCTATTGGGATGTAAAAATTGTATTTTCTATCAATATTGCAATCAGTTTCCATTAATTATGTTTACGTTGCATCTGCAAAATTTATGTCAGCTGTTATTTTCTGGCTAATTAGCATATCAGTACAGATATGCCATTCGAAAGCTAACATCAAATGTGTTTTATTGAGTCTTGATGAGTAAAATCTTAGATTTAAAGTAAACTATTTTTACTGTTTGGACTAAAACAAGCTCCACTTTAGAGATGCTGTAGGCTCCTAATGTTTACCAGGTTGAAAATAGTTCTGTATGTTACTTATGCTAAATATCTTCTTTCCAGGACAAATTGAGTCAGCTCAGTAGTATGCAGGGGTTGAGTTCTGAATTTACAAATGTCCTCTAAAGAAGACAAATTTTAGTGTGTCCTTTATAGGCTGCTTCAGGGATGAGCGATCAGAAATAGGATAAATCTTTATTTTCATTGTCACTTTTCACAAGGAACAACGAAACTGAAGGTGCAATCGACTTAACATAGGAAGGAAGTAGATGTTAAAATAAAGCAAAAAGGCAAATTATTTACAAATTGCACTGGATCTGAGGGTGTTTTGCACATGGGTTTATGGAGCTGCTCTATTTGAGTTCAGTCCATTATTGCTTTTGGATAAAAGTTATTTTTCAAACAGTTTGTTGTGGTCCTCATTGCTCCGTATCTCCTGCCTGATTGGAAAACTTGAAAGACATGAGAAGGAAGAAAGGCTGCATTGGATCCAAAACCATCACAAAAGAAAATAATTCTTTGTGCCGGTTGTGATGTGCTTCATGAGAGGGAGTGAGAATCATATGTCAACTCAAAGACATCTGAAGAGGATACATCTACATTTCCTTCCTTCAGATGCCTTCTCCTTCTCTGTGTGCAATTAGCCAGCTGGAAAATCCTTCAGCATGCTACATGAAGACTATTTAGGTCCCTGGAGTAGAGAGTGTGAGGGAGCTAATAAAAGATTGCAAGGAACACCTACAGAACAACACATAGCAGCACAGACATTGTTGAGGTGCATAACACTGAGTCATATTGGGATTTGGACAGTATTTAGTTTTATATGTTTGACCTCTTTAAGCCCTAATGCAACACGCTCTTAACCCTAACAATGGTCTCTAAACTTTTAATTAAATGTCAATAAAATGGTCATTTTGGTGTTTCTACACTGCAGGTTCCTGTGTAGAAACATCACTAGCAGAAAGAGAACTCGGTACTCCATGCACATAAAGGCACTTTGCGCCTTGTAGGGGTTCTCATTAAAAAGTCTGAAAAGCATTTTATGTTGCTCATCTCTTACGGCTTTTTACTTTATTAAAGTTTAATGTTGTAGAACAGACAGGAGCAAAGGACGGCTCTAAAGTTCACTGTGGTTTGGGTTTAACTTACGACCCGTGTGGACTTTTAGTCTCTGCTGTGAGGAGGTTTTTATGCAGAAAAAAGACGCAGAGAGAAGAAAATAGCAGTGGGGAGTGAATAAACTAATGAAAGAAATCTTTTGAGAACTATAAATACATGTACATGATTTACATCATGACCAGGTTTTATTAAATATAGGCGTTCCTGTTGGTTCCAGGTAAAAGAACGAGAACTTCCCTCCTGTCTCATTCGTTTCTTGCAGTTAAAAGCATCTCCTATCAGAATATAGAGAAAAGATTAAGAGCTAAGTGACAAGAATTTTCTAGTTAAAGATCCATGAGCTGAACACTACTCAGAAAGTGAATTGTAAATTGTTTCTACCATTTATAATCAAGCTGATCAAATACATATAGTGATGCTTTTCTTCTCCGTTTTTCCTCGACATCAATAGATTTGTTTAGTTTGTGTTTTCAATAAGACTCTGTTGCTCAGTGGGGAATGGCTTGTCTGCTCAAGGCGTGCATAATGGATGCTATGAAAAATTTAAACTAGACTTCATTAAAGTTGGATCTTAACTTTATATAGACAAACGGATCAATTGATGGCGTCTCTTTGGTGTGTCTTGTTTTATTCTGCGCTTGTAGTTTAAAGTGAAAAATCACAGTGTGTTGGAAGCTTTGAGTGTTTTTCTGTGGGCTTTTTAGGAGAAGCTTGTTTGAGAAAATAGCTTTTCTTTAATTGAGTTATGTAATTCCATTAGCCTAAACTAAAAAGGAAACGTTTAATCCCTAGTTCATTTTACAACCTGAATTTTCTAACATTTAAACCTTTCATGGACATTTGTTCTTAAGATTTCTCACAAATTTAACATGTAGATCAAACAAAAACAGCTCAGAAGACTGTCTGGAATATGTGCTTTCATTCAAAAGTTTTAAAGTAAAATCCATTTAAGGACCACCAACTTGCTTGCCTCTACACTAAGTTGTCATAGCAACCAACAAAGCACAGCAGGTCAGAATTTATTGGGACGTTAAGCACAAGTTTGTGACCAGTCCGATAATTGCTAAAGTTACCAAACAACTCTTGATACCAAACCAGAGTTAACGAGACATTAAATATATTTTTATGGTTTTGTCATCTGATTGTAGGTTGGGCATGGCTGGTTTCCTTTTTTGGAAAAACTATTTCAAGTTTCCCTAAATAAAGATTTGACCAGATCATTATCTGAGAACAAATAGTCATTATTCATTTAAAATGTTCTCTACACTTTGTGAAATACTAAAAGTAATAGTGACTTCAGACATTGATTACTAACACTAACCACAGACTATAGCCTGAGACATCACAGACTAAAACATGACACACAAACTAAATAAACTAATAAAACACAAATTAAATCATGTGTAAATAAATACTGCAGCACATCTGATGGTTTATTTTTCAATTTATGCTGCTTGGTAAGGATAAGAAGCCAACTTTAATGCCATGTAACTTATAGCTGTAGCAGTATAACATCATATATTAAACTGACCTGTTGTGTGTTCATAAATGGACCTTTATAGTTCTGTTTCCAGGTTCATGAATTATCAGCAAGTGGGATTTTATTCACTTCAAATAAAACCAGCAAAATCCTTCATTACATCATCAAAACAGCTTTTTTTAAACACAAAAGCTGAACATGATTCTGGGTCATGATCTAAAGTCAGTCATTAAATCTCAAACCAACTCTCGAGTCACAAAACTATATAAATCTCTACCAGGCAAAGTCGATGATGTAAATTAGTAGCAGAGATGGGAACTTTTCCACTAGTTGTCACTAGTTTACCCACTGTGATCTGTGAGTGCTGTGGGAGTTTAGCCTCTGTAACTCCACGGCTTATTGAAGCCATGAATCCGACCCTGAACTACACTAACACACCGCTGGGGGATTCGCTCAGGTCAGATCTGTGACATCACAGCTAAACATACAGTAGATGATTTCTCACACTTCTGATGTCATAATTAACACACACTTAAGCTGGTTATTTTATAAGGTTTTTAATAATTCTGTGCATACACATTTATTGTTATAATATAAACTTGATCACAGTTATTACTGCATGACTCTAATTCTTCAGTTCATCTGGATGGACACGTGTTGTTGCATTAACAATTAGAGGTTGAGTGCCTTAAAAAGAAAGGATGTGTTGTTCTTGGACCAGTGATGGGATGAAGGCTTTCTATCCTCCACAGTGGAGTGTTAAAAGCCTGGGGGGGTTCTACTTTACCTTGGTATATCTGACATGCTCTTATTCTGTATTTATTGCTGCTTTAATAATGTAACACTTTGTTGACTCTTAAACTGTCTTAGGGCGTTTTCACACCAGTAGTTCAGTTCATCTGGTCTTATTCCGTTCATAAATGTGTTAACCTTTAGCCTTTTCTGTGTTTTGGTTTCTTTTCAAATGGAGAAAACCAAAATGTTACAAACCACATGAAAATGTTCAATTTTTAAATAAATGTATTGGTCAGATGTTTCTGGGGGCGGGACTACCAGACATAAACGGGGTCAAGCCCCCGCTCCCCGAGACGTTTACTGAACCTTTTGAACTCTTTGTCTCTGTGGGTGATTTGTTGCCTTCTGCCGAAATATGAGTGAGGCAACATATCTTGTTTATCCATACGAGCCCACTTGATTTTCAGACAGCTACTCCATAGCTACTGATGTTTGTGCACCAACGCATAACTGGATGCAGAAAACCGTTTGGCTCAGGTTTGCAGCGTAAACATTATTTAAGCACCAGTCTTCTAAATCCCAAAAAACTCTAAAAGGTCAATTAAAACTCTTTATTGTCAAAACGTTTTGGAAACTATATGAATTTAGACATATATTTAAAGTAGAGATGCATGGTTTAAACTCCCGTGGTTGTAAATGTTGGTTTGGTCGTGTGCCACACAGGAAGAGATGAGACGATGCAGCCAGCCAAGCCGTCCTTCCTGGAGTACTTTGAGCAGAAAGAAAAGGAGGAAAACAATCATAATGATGGACGCAGAGGAGAGAACAACGCAGACAACCGCAAACTCCCTCCTGAAGGAGATCTTGAAGTGGTAAGTTAGAGTCCGGCTGTAAACTGCTGAGACACAAATGGGATGCTGCATATTTTAACTTGAAGGTCGACCTGGTGCCTTACAGATTTGTGTGCAAGTTTTCTTTCTAAAGTCGGATAAGATGAAACTATTTGTAGCTCTATAAATGCCATTAGCAGTCTGAAAACGAGCTTCTTTTCTTACTGTTTAAAAACATCTTTGCTTCAGAAAAACCTAAAATTGTCCAGAGACTCAACTCGAGCTCCATCTTCATAATGGTCCATCTAATCAACTCACACAGGACCTCATTTGTGTTTTTAATGCACGACTGACTCTAAGCCTAGGACATGTACATCTGCTCTTTTAACTGATGTTGAATTGTCTCTCTGGGTACATTTACATGAGCATTAATACTCCAGTAATAATCGGATAAATATTCTAAAGACACTATTTTGTATTTCTGACACACACTGCTGCTTTACACACATGCCTTTGGTTCCAGAATCATAAATGAGCAGCTCTGGGCTGCTTTTTAAGAATATATTCAGCTTATTTCTTTAGAGTAACTTACTTGTTACTGTCACAATTCAACAGCACCCAGTAGAGTCAGGGCAAAAGGAAAAGGCTGCAAGTTTAAAGAGCAAATCTCAGTTTTGAGCAGTATGAGTTTGAACTGATACCTAAAATATGACAAATCTGCAATAAAGTCACAAAAAAGAAAGGTTAATTTTTCACTTTAAATTTTAGTTTTATGGTCATTTCATATTTTACACCTGCTAATTTGTCTTAGTTTAGTTAGTAAAGTCTGGTGCCTTTAGTTTCTTCAATAAAAATGTAGCAGGGTGATCGTCTGCAGCTGGGGGACACTGTGCAGCCAATCACCTGGTGAGGGCGCCCTATATATAGGAGAGGAATTTCGTTACCCGGTCACCAACCCCTCGCTAACTGATCCGCTTCCGGGTGAACGACCGGTTGCGGCTGACAGCGGTGTGTAGGGCTCACCCTCGCGCAAAGGTAAGAATAGTTTCCTCCTGCGTTAGCAACATGGGAGTCTGTGTATTAATGGCACTCCTGCTTTAGTGTGGGCTCTCTCTTTGCTCGGGGACGAGACGGGTCTTCCTCGTCCAGGTGGGAGGAACTGGACGCCAGGTATGCACCCTGCACTACTCCAGTCATTCGGCTTCCCTATTTTTAATTTGGTTGCTGATTTTTACCTTTAACCCCAAGGACAGCAACCTCTGACACCTCCACAGAAACTCTGCTGTTTTGCTCCGCTAAAAAGAAAATAAAAACAATGAATATAAAACCAGTTAAAATACCTGTTTGCATGTATTTTAAAACCAAACCACGTCTCCGCCGTTTAAAATGCAGAGTCCTGCCAACCAACGCCAATTGTAGCAATACGAGGGTGACTTAAACCTCGCTCTTCAACGCCACCTGGGGAGTTTCACCCCAGGAACTACAGGACACATAAGTCCACTCTACAAAAGGGCAGGAGACGTGGTTCCACAATTATTAAACATGCTTTATTGGTAAAAGCAAGGTTAAAAACAAACTGATTTTAATAAAAATGATTAAAACAAAAATGGCAGGCTGAGGCTTACCAGGCGAATCAGGCCAAATTAAATGAGAACCAAACAAAAATCACCCACACACGGTGCCATGCATCCAGGAGTGGTGGTCACACACACGCAGAAAACTCCCGTAACCGAGGCCTGTTCACCACTGGCAGCTCAGCCTGTAAAAGAGAGAAAAGTTAAAACAATAAAAACAGTTAAGAGAAATATAAAACCAATGGGACAGCCTAATTTCCTTCAGCCCTGGTGGGCCAGCTGTCCATAAAATCCAAGAGGGCTCCAGTTAAAACCCGAGTGTCCTGTGATGGGCCACACCCACTGAAATCCTGTTGGGGCTGTAAACCAGGCCTGGATGACTGTCCTGCCGGCGTGGTCCAGCCGGTCCGCCCCAGGAAGCCCTCACGATCAGGGGGATTCTCCCCGGAGTCCTCGGCGTGCCCGCTGTCCGCTACGCCTTCAGCAACCTTTTTATAAAATTCAAATAAAACAAAACAGCAGAGTCTGCAGAGGTGCAGACTCTAAAAATCAGCAACCAAATTAAAAATAGGGAAGCCGAATGACTGGAGTAGTGCAGGGTGCATACCTGGCGTCCAGTTCCTCCCACCTGGACGAGGAAGACCCGTCTCGGCGCAGGAGGAAACTATTCTTACCTTTGCGCGAGGGTGAGCCCTACACACCGCTGTCAGCCGCAACCGGTCGTTCACCCGGAAGCAGATCAGTTAGCGAGGGGTTGGTGACCGGGTAACGAAATTCCTCTCCTATATATAGGGCGCCCTCACCAGGTGATTGGCTGCACAGTGTCCCCCAGCTGCAGACGATCACCCTGCTACAAAAATATAAGTTGGAAGTTGATTAATTCACCAATAGTATCAGATTGCCTGAGCCAGGTAAATAATCAGCCAGTGCTTGTCAAACCACTGGCTCTGTTTTTGAGATCTGGATAAATGACCAAAAAAATAATGTTTAAAAATAACTTTTTTGGTACCTATAATTCTGAGATAAAATAACAAGTAATAATAAGTATTAAACGTTTTTTAAAATATAAAATATTTTTTATAAACCATCGTTTTTTGGCATATTTACCGTAATTTCTGGGCTATAAGGCGCACCTGAATATAAGCCGCAGCAGCTAAATTTGGGGGAAATTGCAGATTTGTCCACACATAAGCCGCACCTAACTATAAGCCGCGGGTGTTTTAATGTTTAGTTACCATATGTATGTGTGTGTGGGAGGCCACTTAGAGGCTACTCTCACACCCACATACCTTTGTCTGTTTGTATGTGAATACGGTTGTTGTCTGCTCTGAGGACACAGCCTACTGTTCGTATGTAAATGTTTTACCACCTTGGGCAGCTACTGATTGCTGCTTGAACTGAGAGAAAGCCGGAGCAGCCCAACCGGTTCCAGCAGCACTAGCTGGCCTCACTGTTCCTTAATGTTTAATTAATCTATATATGAGTTCCTGCTACCACAGAGGGGATTGTTGGGACAGAGATGACTGTTTGGGAACTATTGTATCAAAAATAAGCAGCCTACCGTGTCATCGTCTTCCTCCTCCTGCGTACTAAAACCACCAAAATCCTCATCGTCAGTGTCAGAAATGAACAGGTCCAGAATCGCCTCCTCAGCCAGTCTCTCTCCTTTGTTGTCCCTCTAAAAACCAATAAAATCCTCTTCCTCTTCATCAGTTTCGGAGTAAAACAGCCTCCGAACGAGGGCTCCATAAGCTATTGCGTAATCCTCTAATATGGCCACGCGTCGCGTTTGTGCATGCGCACGTAATGAACGTGACTGCGAGGTAAACGCACGTACGTAAAACACGCAAAAGCTTTATGAATCGCGGTCACGTAAATTACGTGCGCATGCGCAAATGCGACACACGGCCATAGAAGTGGATTGCGCAATAGCTGATTGAGCCGTTCGGAGGCTGTTTGATTCAGACACTGACAAAGAGGAAGAGGATTTTATTGGTTTTCAGAGCGACAACAAAGGAGAGAGACTGGCTGATGAGGCGATTCTGGGCCTGTTCGTTTCTGACACTGACAAAGAGGATTTTGATGGTTTTAGCACGCAGGAGGAGGAAGACATAACAAGGTAGGCTGCTTATTTTGATACAGCAGTTCCCAAACAGTCATCTCTTACTCTCCATCATCATCACGCAGCAGTCCAGTTTTTCAAAACATACTTTGTTGTGCGCTGGTGCTTTGATAGCGCCCCCTTGGTAGCCGTTAGCTGAGCCACAGATAAGCCGCACCGTTGTTTAAGGCGCAGGGTCCAAAGCAAGGGAAAAAAGTAGCGGCTTATAGTCCGGAAATTACGGTATGTATTTACTGTTATTACCGGTATTTATTGCTCACCTCAGGAACTTTGTTATGTCCCTGTCTCTCTCCTCACACACCTCCGGATACAGCAGAGGCTGGAAGCTGAGAGTCAGACTGAATACGATGCTGCAGCAGCAAGTTAATTCCATGTGATGCGTGGCTTCGACTAATTGCTGGAATTCCTGTTTTTCGCGGCACAACTCTCATAGCATATGTTACATTTTGCCCTGTTCCCGTTTACCTTTCCAAAATGCAGCCAAACTTTAGAGTTTTTGGAATTTTTTAACTCAAAACTCACCATGCTAACAATTTTGAAGGGGAGGGGAGGGGCTCTCTCTGTTCCTACATGTTTCACCTGTGTCTCCACCCGTGCAGCAGCGCTGGTGGAGAAATGATGCGGGTTATTTACAGGGGATTTTATAGTAAAAGTACCAGAATCTGTACCGTGTTTTTTTGGACTAGTACCGTGTTTCGGTGCCCAGCCCTAGATAGCACCAACTAGCGGGAAAAACTATTTTTGATCTTTTTCTGCAGCTATTTTAGAGCTTTCCGGTGCACCGCTGCTGATACAGCGCCCCTATAGTGGTGCAACGCTGCAACTGCAGTTAAAATAACATCCATAAATTATCCGGAGCGGCACTAAATTATCCGGAGGCGGCCGCCACGCAAATCTGAACGCAGGAAAAACCCTGAGTTTAAGTATCTGGATCATTAATGGCATCCTGTGTAACATTAACGGTGACTTGTTTTTACCAGAATATGAAGGAAATAGTTTATTTTCAACTCATGTAAACAAAAAATGAGTCAGTTTTGATCAGATGCATCAAGTCGAGTCAAATTATCCTCAAATCTGGAAATTATTGATCTAATCAACCAGCGAAATTCAGTCTATAAAGTTATTTATTAAACTTTATATGTGTTTGTTCTATAATTATCACACATTCCTTCTGAATATTACTGGAGTTTAGTTGATGTAACTTTGCCGTCAGACTGTGTTTTTAAGCCAATAAATGAACCTTTATAATTCCTGTTACAGTGAAAAAGCAGGTGGTGTTTGTGTTGCTCTGAGACATTTACACAGGACCAACAGCTGCTGCATGAATTAAATATTAAATATGTGACCTTTAAATATGAGATGGTTTCTCTAACCAGATCACACAGCTGCCTTTTACCTTTACGTAGTCACAGAATGACTGTTCTCTCTCCTCCTGCATAAAGTTTGACTAAATATTTACATTTCCTATTAGTTTCAACGGTTAAAATGTATGAAAGTTAAATTCCTCTATGGTTACTTCACCATGTCGTCACTTGGATTGTCAGGATTATGTCGTTTTAGTAAGTAATTGATGCAATTTAGTCATTAATTTAGTATAAGCTGACATAAAGTTTGATAAATCACATAATAATCTTATAAATTCAACAAATTAAGCCTCCTAAGCAAAGATTTTTCTCAAACAGGAGTTCTGATGTTAATAAATGTGCATAAATTCTATTAGTCAGCCTGACTTTTCTGTCAAATGATAAAAAAAATAACTCAAAACCACAGCGCCTTGTTTCATACATGTGGTGATTATCCAGTTATGATGACAGGTTTCTAATCAGGAAGTGATTTATTGTGACGGGCCTGGTTGCTGTCCAAGTTTGTTTCTAAAAACAGAACAAAGCCTGTGTTTGTGTGTTCAGGTGAAAACTCAGACGTGTGACTGCAGCAGTTTTTGATGAGCTGACTGTGTTTCTATTAGATCTCACTTCTCCCATTTACACACAGTGACGGGTAGCTGCTGCTTGACCCAGATTTTAGTTCATTTCACATCGTTTTTAATTCACAGCATTTTAAATCTTTAGGTTTTAGGGTCTTTTATCAGAGCCACACCACATCTAATAATATATATAGCTAAATATATGGAGAATAATATAGTTTAGTCTATAGTTTAGTTTAGAATTCTAACTCGGTATATTCTATCTCATTTAGAGCTCAGAAACGTCTTTTTTCTGAAAAGAATCATAGGTATTGGCAGAAGATATTCTTGAAATGTTGTGCAAAACTATTAAAACTATGCAATGAATAGCATGTTGCAGAGCAGACCATAAAAAAACAAAACCATCATTTAAAACAGTATCTGAAAGTGTTCTAGTATCAAGTAGTACTTTTAAAACTAAACCCTGTGATCATTAGAGCCAGTTGTACATTTCTGTAGTATTACGTATTTTAAAATAAATCAAATTCACACTGTTCACCCACTCGGTTCACTTGGAGTTTATCCTATAAAAAGGGAGTAAAAATGGAAACGTGTTGGTTCGTTTTACGAAGAAAAGCTCTTCTTTACAGAAAATTACAGAAAATTTACAGAAAATTCTTCTTTTATTTAAAAAGTGGTCACAAAAATATTACGCACATGCATCTAAATCGCAACTTAAAAATATTAAATTGTAGATTTTGTTGGTAATTTTAGCATGTTTTTGAGTTTAAATTAGCTTATCGTGAACTTTTAAAGTGTTTTTGTTCCTCATCCTTGTGGTGAAGAAACACTAAAGTTCATATATAGACCAACCAATAGCAGTGGAAGAAAAACTGTTACCTGTAAGTTGGAAGATCACAAAGATTTGACTTGATAATATAAAATCCAGAATGTGTGACTTCTTGTTCTACTAGATTTGTAAATGTAAGGATAAAACCGTTATCCTCTGGGATCTGAAGCACTTTAGAGCAGCTTGTTGACGGATTAATTTTAGATACTCTATTTTTAGATTTTGCTGGCAGGTGAGTTTAAAGTACTTAATGGGACTGTTGTGTTTACTGGTTGTAAGCTCCATCAGTTTAAAGACTTACTTTTTATTGTTTATTGAGCTGTGTATACCATTTCTGGATATTTATGATTTTCATACTCTTCTAAATCTTCTAAATCTCATGATCTTTTCGTCATCGTCTGTGCTCTTAAATATTTGTAATCATATTTTTCTGCCCTTCTTTAACATTTTATCAGAGTTGTAGTTTTGTCAGGTTCAGTGGTGTGACACTGTAGCGCAGAGCATGTGGTTTGGATGCACTAAACTAAATAATTCACAGGAGGCAGATGTTAAAGAACTTGTCTTCTGCACCGTTCTATCCTCTTTCTCTACATATTCCTTCCATCCATTTTTATTTCACACTCTCTACATGTATTTGTTTAGTATTTTTAACTCTTAATTGCTCCTGCTGCTCTTTCTTTGTTTTCTGCTACTCAAATCTTTCATTAAAAAACCACGACGGTGTTCTTAACAGTCCCCGACAGAAGATTCAATTTCAGGATACAGGATTAAACTGGTTAACGGCTAATGAACCCACCCAGAGTTACACGTTTCATCAAAGCTTAATGGGCTTAAAACATTCTGTAGAGGAGTTTGTACTTCCTGTTTGGGATCATTAAAGTTTTAAGCTAAATGAAAGTATTAAAGCCAGATAATCTAAGCCAGTTGTTCCCAAACATTTCAGCTTCAGACCCACAGACTTCTGACTCTGAATATCGCTGGCTGAACTTTACAAACGTTACTAAAAAGCTGAATAAATGAGGATAAAGTGAAATCACAACAGGTTTCAACTTGTATTGTACTCCTCATGCCCGTTTATGGCTGTTGTTTTTAGCTTTTACAGCAATTGGAAATGAAAATATTCTTGAAATAATTCTTCTCTTTTTGTTTCTGGAATTCATCTCCAGATTATTTTGTGACCCAAACAAACCTGTTTAGTTTTCTTTCAAATGCCTTAAAGCTGCTATAGGAGATTTGAAAAACAAGTTAGGTAGGTATTGCTAGCTATTTTACACCAAAACGTCTCAGAGCTCACCCCTCCTGTCGGGTATTATCCTTATGCTGCGCTTCCCCCGGACAAGAGACCGCACATTTCCACAGTAACAAGAAAAAGCAAAACACCAGTCGTTGAAACGCTATGCTAATGTTCTCCTGGTTTTTCCTCTTTCTACATCCAAACATTTGTTTTCTGCTGAAAAGATGTTTTTCTTTTTGGGACTCTGGTATTTTTTCCTAAAATTGAAGCACTAACCACCTTTGGAATCTTCTGACTGATTCCTGACTTTTCATTTTGCCAATGAGTTCTTTTTGATCTGTTGAATGATGCAGTGTTTTTATTCTGAATGGAAGAGGAAATGGGGTTGAGGTAGCCTGGTAAACCAGACTATATATATGGATGTATAGTCTGCAGAGCAGAGCTGACGGTCTAGTATACTGGTATAATGGTTGAGGGAGAAAGACCAGAATAGTTTGACTGAATGGAGACATTGAACTATGTTCAGTTTGAACTCTGCTTCAAATAATTTCTTCAAGTCTATAACAACAAAAAGCAAATTTAGTACAACTACTGAAATTCAGATGCTTATACTAAATGTTGAATGACAAAGTAATTTGAAAGCATTAGAATATATTTGAATAAGTAATACTTTTGATTTAATACCTGATTGGAAAAGTTCATAACTTGTTTATTTGCCATATTAGCAGAAACCATACTAAACGTTCACCATCTGTTTTATAATGCAAACTGACCCTCGCTGTCCCCCGGATCCTGATGCGGTCCAGTTTTAGGACCTTCCTCCTCCTGTTCATGGCTATCTGTGTAGTGGACTAGGACGCCAGTGTTATTTTAGCTGTATTGATCGTGGGTAATAAATAGCTTGAGAGCATTGTGCTGCTGGTAAAAGCCAAGATGGGAAACCTCCAGGGGAAAGCTAAAGCGGGCACCGGGTCCTGATCGCAGACCTACAGTGAAGCGACGCACTGAAACCCCGTAGCCTCGGAAAGCCTCTAAAACAGATCCAGTGATCAGACACCTCGGTTCCTGCTGTTATTTGAAGGATACTTTTAGGTTGTTTAAGTGTTTCTTAATGGACTTGAGGAGGTAGATCTTTAAGCTTAATGTTTTCAGACGTTTCAGTGCAGAGAATGTTTTAACAACAGTAACGAGAAGCATTTGAATGGAGGCTAATCTGCTTCTAAAGTCTGCTCTGCTGTAAATGCATAAAGCTTTTTTAAGATGAGTCGATCAATATAAGGGCTTTAAACAACTTAAAAACGTTTATCAACAAACTATATATTATCTGCTTCTTTAAATCCTGTGTTTGATGAGAACCTTACCAAGGTACCATTCAAGCACGTGACCTTCAAATGCAGTTATTGTGTGAAAATGTATTCTGCCGTTTTCTCTCCCAATTTTTGTTTTTATTGTTGGTAAATGTTAAAAGCTCCTGATCATTTTGTTTCAGCACATAGACATTTGAAGTCCGCGCTCATCACACTGTAGTGTTTGAAGTTGAAGAACCAGGCGAGTCTTGATTTTGCCGTTTCTGTTTGTAGGTGAGTACGTGGTCGGTGGAGGAGCTGCGGGTGAGGCTGGCCTCTCTGGACCCTCAGATGGAGCAGGAGATCGAGGAGATCCGCCAGCGTTACCAGACCAAGCGGCAGCCCATTCTAGATGCCATTGAAGCCAAAAAGCGTCTGCAGCAGAACTTCTGAGAAGAACCTGCAGAGCTCCTCGCAGAACGACGACATCTGGATGTTTTCTCGTCTTCTGCAGCTGGTTTGATAAATGTCTCATCCTGACACCTGGACACGAGGTGACGCGGTCGGATGTGACATTTAGAAAACGATCTAAAAGGTGGCACAATTCTCACTTTGGATGTGGAACTCGATGTGAGAGGAACTCCAAAGAGCTGTCCTCAGATGGGAATGTAGATTTGAGGTTCATATCGAGTTCATCAGCTCTTTTAGAGCTTGTTCAACTTAAGAAGCAACAGTTGAAGAACGTTTAGATTTTATACCAACAGCTGATCTGGATTTGGATCTCATCTTTCTCCCTTTTTTTTAATGCTCGCACACCTTTGTCATAAACCTTTCTCAGACATTATATCCCTTTAATGTTTTCTCTTTTTCAATCATTTGGTACTTTTTTTGTTTCTCAAGTGTTCCCATTCATTGCTGAAAAATGTGATGCTGCTAAATGTTTGTGTTCCCTCACCAGACTGTGAAAATCAAGAAAAGGGATACATTCTCATCATGAACACAAAATACACAAATAATACGCCAATAATACACCAATAATACACGTGGAGAGAATAAAAATGGCTGGGTTAGTTCTCCCTCGTAGGACATACATCGGTCAGTTTAAAGAACAAATCTGTGGCTGAATATAAACGTTTTAAAATCTTGACTGTTCTTTTAATATTTAGACAAAAGGAGATAATCTTTATTTGTTCTCCTTCATGTGGAAGACCCTCTGCACAATGTGTGTTTATTTAATTTACTTAAATCAGGTACAAGTTCCAGTTTTCTACACTCTGAATGTTGGAGTTTCACTTCATAGGAATTTCTTTATGACCACAGGTTTGTGCCTCATAACCAAATAGTTGCTGAACTTTTTTTATTCTGTGGGTTTAAAAAAATAGTTTTTCATAGAAGTACAAACTGCAGAGAGATCTCAGAATGCTAGAGGGGAAAAAGAGGTTATTGTGTAGCTATGAAGTGGAAGATTGTAATAACTTTTCCTTTGGAGATTTAGATTTTGAAAGGGCAGCTGGTGGAGATTAAATCTTCATTTTATTAAATTATATGAATGTCTTTACTTGGTGGGTCCTACTGGATGTTTGGGTTTTGGTGTGAATTTCTCCTACTAGGACCAGTTAAAGAGAAATGGTCTTAAACCATAGATCTATGATGAGGTAAAGTTTGATTTGAGTGTGATTTTTGGTCTGATGAGGTTCCTTCTCTTCTTCAAGATGAATCAAAGGAGTTGTGTAATGATCAGTTATTAGAACAAACACAAAGCTCCCCTGCAACACAAACTGTCATATCAGTATTTGTAAAGCTGTTTATAACAGAAAACTAGGAGTTAAGGGCATTTTCAAATGTTTGTCATTATTTAAATATGGGTCTATTTTTAAGCAGACACAAGACAGGGCTGTGTTAACAAGGGCTGCATGGAAAATGGAATGCAGCCTTTTTTAAATGCACCTTCCCAAAATGTCTGCCATGAGACCTCCAAATTACAAACTTTCTCTCAATGACCATTCAGATCGGCTGCATGGTGCTGCAGGTGTTAGCGCTGCTGCCTTGCAGCAAGAAGGTCGCAGGTTCAAATCCCGCTGCAGCCTTTCAGCGTGGAGTTTGTTCTCCATGTGTGGGTTACTCCGTTTCCTCCACAGATCACAACAAAATGATAATTCAGCGCCCTCAGGTTCTGATAATACCTGTAGTAGATTAGTTTACATCATTACAGCACAGTTAATAGGGTATATTCATCTTTATAAACAAATACATTTAGACTGAGGGTTAAATTAGAAATGATAAACATCTCATTTTATTTAGAGGTTTTTCCTCTACTCGTCCGTCTTCAGGTCTGTTATTTTTGGATCGTTTGAAATCAGTGGCTGGATGTAAATTGAACTTCCTTTAATGACGAGTCAGAAGGTTTGGGCTGAGCTGGCCTTGAACCATAGTTTGTCATTTAAATGTTAGACTCTGGTGTTTTTAATGTTGAATGTACCAAAAGGTTTTAGGAGAATTTGAACTGTTTGCCTTCTTTTAACCACCAGTGTCCTTCTTACTGTTCATTTGTTTTTTCTGATCTGTTCTTCTTCCTAAGTAAGTGTGTTTAAATGTAAATCCATGGACCAGATTCAGTTGGGCTTTTAGTTTCGTGGACCCTCCACAGTACTGCCAAAGTGTTGGTTCAGGTCTGATCCATCTTTACTTCAAACATTCCTCAAAGCATCTCCAGCGCTTTCTGACATCTCTGGTTTTCATTCAGCACAAATTAAGGGACCATATCTATTTTTTTATATAGAAGGGTGACTGTCAGACAGACGATGTTTGTTTCAGAGTAAAAACGGGCTTCTCAGGTCGTGAACCTCCTCAGGGGTGTAAAATAATGACAGCGGTGATGAGACTACTGATCCTCCACACAGTCACACTGTATATGAGCCACACTCGGCTAGTAGTGCACGTTGTAGCTCGGTTCATGTGTGTGTGATGGAGGGAAATCCTTCAGCTGATAACAAAAAGCTGTAATTTACTATTTTAAGCTTATTCTGTGGTTTAAAATCATTTATGAACAAAAGTTGTTTTTGTTTTGTGTTACAATGTCAGCAGATGACTCTGAATGCACTGTTTTTCTGTCATTTTAAGATCAAACAGAACATTTAGTTTGCTCAGTCGACGCACCAGAAAAAGGGTAAATATTAAAGCTAACGTAGCCTCGTCGTAGTTGATTAGATGCATGATTTGTCGAGCGCTAACGGCGTCTTCGCTCTGCTGTTTGAACAAACGGTGCTTCAGAAATGATGTCAAAATCACTGGAAAACAGAAACTTTTCTGATGTAAAATTTGCTCTAAATGAAGCTGTTTTTTTTTTTTGGTGAAATGTGACAGATTTTTTTTAAACTGCTAATTTCTGAAGCCAGTAAAGCCTCATCCAGCAGGAATCCTGTAGCGCCACATAAATACTTTCTGCAAAGCTCCTACGGTGATGTCATCGCCTGTTGAGTTTAGCTGTGATTTAATTTATTTAGGTGAGGATTTGGTTTTGATCACTATTAGTTACATCCTACTGAAACACATGGAGTTCTTCTTTTCTCAGGCGTTACCACTGTTCTGCTGAAACGTAGTTTTGTTTTGTTTTTCTAGCTAACACATTTTGTTTAGCTTAAAGTCAGTAAACATTGAAACAACAAGACTAAATCATGTTAAGTTACTGGAATTTATTAGAAACTTTGAATCTCATAAAGTGAAATAATAAAGCTCAGAACAGTGGGAGGAACTTAACTTCAGGTTCAGCTGTAACTGGATGAAAGAGGAGCATTCATTTAGAAGTTTTTGCTTCCCTTTTGGCTTTTTCTCTGTTTAAACAGTTTCTCATCAGCATGCGAGGATCTGAGTTGACTCCTCTGAGGTTTACGTCCTCTAAAGTACAGCATGCTACGATCACTGGTTTTTGGTTTCTGTATTTTATTCGTTTGCTTCTCTAATAAAGACAACACATTAAATATAGCATCAGTCTTTTTTTTTTTTCTACAGGTCGGTGTTTAGTTCCTCCTCCTTTTGTTGCCGTCTTTGAGCGGAGCTGAGTTCACTGCTTGTCCTGATTTTCTAAAAGCCTTTTCCTGTTCCATCAGATCCTTCACAAACACTGGAACCTTTGAGGCGCGGCTTCTTTTTGTTTTTTTTTGCTTTCTTGTTTTCCCTCCATGTTGAGAGTTCCGTCTGCCGAAATAGCAGAAATTAATATTTAATGAGGCGACGGCTAATCTGATCTCGCTCTCCTTCACTGCTTTAATCTCAACTTAGAGGAAGGTGTGTGGTCACAGAGGACGAATGGTTGACACGTTTTCAAAGTTATCTTGATTTTCTAGAGGTGAAACTTTAGTTCACACTGTAGAATTTGCCTTCGTGAAACACTGAGGTGCTTTGGCTGTCGAATCAGAACGCCTGATAGAATCAGTAACTCACCTCTGGAGAGCAAATCATTAAAAAAGTGGCTCATCTGACCAAATATTTCTCTTCTAAAACAAATTCACAGAGCTGCAGTCCCTTGCTGTGGTGCTCGCTGACAGGTTTAACTCCACTCCCTTCCTAGTGCTGTAATTAATATTGTAGCATGACGGCAACAACCCTGTCACAAAACCTTTAGAGGTTACATCACTCTGGATCCACCCTGAGTTGTTGAACGGTGCATTAAGGATGACATGAATAACTGTCATGAATGAAAACAAAAATCACTTCAGAATCTTCTTCATCAGGAACAAAAACAGACGAATCAGGTTGTCTCACTTGACCTTAGATTCACCAAATCTGCACAAAACTTGAGGATTTGTCACTTTTCTGCATTAAGTGTCGCCCTTTGAGGAAGAATCTTGACGCTGTAGCGTGCACGAGCCTGATCAGTGAGCTGTGAGTAGGTGGCCTCCTCACTGGTCAGCTGATGTTCTTTTCATCAGATTAATTTTGCCCATCGTTCCTCCAGAAAGTCCCTAACTGTGACCCCATGCTCAGCCATCACCAGTATAATCTAGAAACCCTGCATTCTGTGCGAGGTTCCTACCTTATACAACATTTGCCATTATAAGCATCTGAAATAAACATGATGACTCCTGAAGGAGAAACAGCCACTAAATATTTTACAGTGTTGCTGGCATAAAAGTGACTGTTTGATTTCCTTTTAGAGGGCAGGGTTTTGGCTTTCTGCAAAGACTTACAGTAGCACATGCAGCTCTAGATACGAAAGTCCAGGCGGTCGCTCTTTCTGATAAAGGAATGAACTTCCTTTATTTAACGTTGTATTGACGGTCTTTAAGGTGGCCCTAGCTATGAGTGATCAGTATAACATAAAGAAGTTGGAATCATCTCAACCTTTTACTGATGCTGAAACTATTCAAAATCCAATGGATTCAGAACAACAGGAAGTTTTAACACCACAAACTGAGCTGGCTTTAGAAAATGTTGGACCCAATGGCGTAGACCTGCTCTGGACATTGATGGGACCGGGACGGGTCACGGGCCGGGGGAGGTTCAAGCGTACGCCAAAGTAGGAAGTCCAAATTAAAGCGTTCAGTCCTGTAACACTGGTCCCAGTCCAAACTGGCGCAAAGTTAGCATCACCTGCCTGATGGCCAATCCAGGAGGAGCAGAAGAAAAGACAGGAGAAGAGGAGAGGACGAGACAGGAGAGGATAGACAGACTGACATGAAATAATCTAGTTTATCAGGTTCTTTGGACTAAAGTTAGCATCCAACAATGAGAACAAAGATAGTTTTCTTGAATTTGATGTTTTAGTGAGATGAGACACTGGTAATCATAGTAGTGGCGTCATGACTCATCCTCAGTCTGAGGCTCGTACGGATTTTACTTCTATTTGTACAAAAAAATGACTGCAGAGGAACAAAGCTCTCTAGTTTGTTAAATGGGAATCGGATGTACATGATGATGTCATCAACACCAGGAAGAAAAAAGGAGCAGCTTAAGGAAAGTCTGAAGGTTCATCCTGTACGGTCACATGGATACGACTGTGTATTTTAGACCAAACAAAACTCATTTATCATTTCATTTCTCATATCCATCATATCCTGTTGTCTAATATAATGCACTGTTTCTTCTGAGTGTTGTGAATGCAGACGAGGCGTTTGTGCGTCCACCGTGTGTAGTTGGTGGGGGAGGATGCAGAGAGACTTCCCTCGGGTGAATTAGGTTTCTGCTCATTCGTAATAACGTGTTGGGTCTTCCTCATACAGAGAGAAGTCCCTGCTGTGATGCCTCCTCTGAGGAAGGCTTTACTCAGATTTGTAAAGAAAATTCCAGCTGGCGAAAGCAAAAATCATTTTCTGCTTTTGTAAACTTTAAAACTGTTTTGACGTATTTCAATTCAACCTAAAATTCAAACTGAGGTTTTTAATCTAAGGACCAATAATGTGTTAGACATGGCGATTCAGGCCTGAAGCAGTAATGGTTTTTTCAGCTAACAGAACTTTTACACTGCAAAAACTGATTTCTAAGAAAGTTAAAAAGTCTTGTTTTTAGACATTTTAACTTTTTTTTTTGTCTGAAAAAAAAAAAAATTCTTGCAGCCCTACTTGAAATAAGCCAAATCTTCTTAAATATGGTCAATTTTTTTTAAGATTTGAGCAAAAAATAAAAATAAATAAAAACAAGTCTGCAAAAGTTGTTTAAAACTAGCAAATTATTCTAAGTGTAGAAAAATTAGCTATTTGCATTTAGGCCATAATTTGCAAGAATATGTTTTCTTTTCAGATAAAAAAAATAAGTGAAAATGTGTAAAAACAAGACTTTTTTTTTTTACTTTCTTAGAAATCCGTTTTTGCAGTTTAGCCCCAACACACCTTCAAACTGAACTGCTAAAACGTTTTTCTTTTTTTAATGCTCTCACATAAGAAGGAAACCTGAGCTGTCCTCCTCAACCATCCATTAAATGAAACCTGAGCTGTAAAACAATCTAAACTTCCTTCCTCCAGGTCAGACCAACACGTACTTTTCTATTTCAAAGCAAGTCTTTTGTCTTTTAGACCTCGTGAGCCATCATGTGTTTAAGTTGTAAAACCTGATCAGCCAGAACCAAAGTTCTCATAAAAACTACGACTGGTGATTTTGATGATTTGACCGTAAACCCTAACAGTAACACGGGTTGAAATAGAACAGGAATTTATTGATAATGAACCAGATTTCTGTTAGAAAGAGGAAATTAAACGATGATTATCATAAACATGATGAGCTGCAGAGAAAGGTTGTAAAAGAAATCTGGACTCATCTCATTATTATCATTCCTTAGAAGATTACTGCAGACTCCTCCCATTCTTGAAATAAACTTTTAGAGCTGCTCCTCGCTTCGATCTGTCACAAGAACAGCTTCTTCCCATGAGCTACTAAACATTAAACATATTAAAAAACACCTCTCACCTCCAAAACAAACCAGAAAATCCCCAGAATGTGCTTGTTTTTTGCAGGGACCACAGTTCATATTTGTTTTTTCTTGTGTTATAATGTATAAAAACTGTTATGCACTAATGCATCAATGATTGTATGAACGTGGCAATAAACCTGATTCTGATTAGGACAAATAGCAGACATTTAAATCATATTTTCTAGCATTTTGGACACAACTAAAGAGACCAGAATGTTAGTTTGCTGCCTTCTTCCACCACCCAAAAACTCCACTGAGACCTCACCCCAAGTTAAATAAATGAACAGAAAAGGAACAAATCATAAAAACTTTATTGAGATGAAGAAGACTTCCTCGTGAGCTGGGAGGGTGACGAGAGAGACCGCTTGTGCAAAGAGGAGAAAATGGACCAACAGCTTACAGTTCTGCAGCAGCTTCATGCAACTGGAGCTCTGCTGAGGTCCATCCTGTAAAAGTGAGGAGCTGCTGCTGCAAACCAAGCGATGGTTTGATAAAAACAAACCCTTCAAACAGCGTCAGCAACGAAATGTCAGTGAGTGTATCTGAAAATTCTGCAACGTTTAAAAAATCAATCCCATTACATCCCTCAGTGATGTGAGCCAGCACAGGGGGGAAATGAATTATCGTGTTGACGATGCAACAATTCATAACAAC
>SSNR01000297.1:471073-493909 GCA_006937965.1 Callopanchax toddi
CAAACCTTCAAAAAAAAAAAAAAGTTCCACTTCTTTATAAATTAACAAAATCTGCAAAACAAGAGAGAAGGTGAGGCAGGTGAAAGAATGTGAAACTGAAAAAGCAGTTGCCACGGTAACGGTGCGGATCGGTTATTTTTAGCACTTGTAAAGTATAAGTGTTCATAATGTGTACTATTTTCAGCCTGTTTATTTGAACGCGCTGTTTCTGGGTGCTCTGCTGCTTCATGCCGAAAAGGTCACGGGTTCAAATCTCAGCTGAGGTCTCTGCGCGGTTTTCATGTTCTTTTGCATGTTTGGGGTTTTATCACAGAGCCACTACATGCATGTTAGATTAACTGAGAGAGTGCGTGTACATTTAAAACATATTTTTGAGGATGCCTCCTGCCTAGTCCTCATGGGGTCAGACACCAGCATCCTGTGACAACGATCGGAAACCTCCCGGCATACATTTTAATCTTTATCCTGCATCCAGAGTCGGGCACACACTCAACACCCTGACAGCTTGGTCTTTATCTAATTTCACACAAGTAGCATTCATAGCTTTTAAGGTATCTTTTATTGATCTTATAGGTGTGCATGCTATGTCACATCAGCTCAGGTCTTAGTGTCAGATTTGATCTCAGGTGGAGAAACAAATCCAATTTTAGAGCAAACTTCCATCCTGAAACAGCCCGCATGCAGTGACCGACAGCAATAAACATCAAGTCCTTCATGGAAGCCCAGAAATGCTTGAATATTCCCAAATTATGCATCCAATCTTTACATCCTGTGACGCGTTCATCAAACGCCACATTGTTCTCGTGGAGCACAGAGAAGGTCGTGTGTGAATCCAGAGTGTCCTCACAGCTGATACAGCTCTTTTTTTCTCATTCCTGACGAGCAGGACGGATGCTCCACGTAACTGTAGTTTATCACACCTCCTTCGTCCTCGTAATCTATATCGTCCTCCTCAATATCATCAATATCGTCGTCATCCAGGCAACAGCTGCCGTTCTCCGATTCTTCCTCCTCCTCTGCCTCGCTCTCACAGCTCATCCTGATCTTCTTCCGGTTGTTGTTCCTCACCGATGCCTCCAGAGCCTTCTGTCGACGGTAGAAGTGGGAGAACTTGTTGAAGATGATGGTGATGGGCAGAGCCACCACCAGGGTGCCACCCAGGATGCAACCACTGGCTGCCAGCTTCCCCGCCACCGTGACGGGCACGACGTCCCCGTAACCCACGGTGGTCATGCTCACTGTTCCCCACCACCAGCAGGCCGGGATGGTGTCCAGACCCACATCCTGGAAACAGACAGCCTAGTATTACTTCAGCACATATAGCAGAGAAATTAAATTATCTAGTAAAAAATGAAGAACAAATATTGATTATCGAGGGTCAGTAGGTTGTTGTGCTGGGAAGGAATGACCTTCTGCAGCAGAGCTGAAGAAACGCTGTGTTCAGATTCAACAGCAGTGAGTTTCTGCAGTCATGTCCAGAGGAAACGCATCACCACTTTTCTAAAAAAAAACCATGATCTTGTAAGAACTTCAAATTTGTCTATTTTAGCTGAGAGTGAATTCACATTCCTCATGACATTCATAGAAAATAAATGATTTACATTTCCTTCTTCGTGCTTTTGCTCCTCAACTCATCTGAGATTTAAGGTGCTAGTTTGTTCTGCTCCTCCTGCATGTAAACATCTCCTCAGGCGTTACTGCACGCAGAGTCTAAACTCTGTAACGTATTTGAATCTTACCTCTTCACATTCAGCGGTGTAAGCGATTCCTGAGAAGACAGACACTCCGACGCCCAGGTATAGCAGCAGTATCCCGACTTCACGGTAACTGTGCTGCAGGAAGGACATGGAGGGACGATGATTAACATCACAGGAGAAGCTGGTTTGGAAATGTTCTGTGTGCATGTGTCTGCAGTAACTCTCAAACCACTGGACAGATTTTAATGGAACCCAGAAAGTATCGAAAACATCGATATCACTCATGGGGTCAAACAACATATATATTACATAAAGAGCAAAATGTATCAAGTAGGGATGTACCGATACCACTTTTTTCAAAACCGATACGATACCGATACTTAAATCTGAGTACTCGCCGATACCGATACTTCTACCACACAAAAAAATGCAACAAATTGGAATACAGGTTGTATTTTTTCTTCTCTGCTTTTTACAACAAATGACTGAGTTAGATAAAAAATAAAATATATTAATAAAAATGATCACAAAACTAAAATATAAGGTGAAAAATAACCATTTTCTGTGATTTCACAGTGAAATTGTTGCAGTTTTCCACAGTTTAACCAAATAAAATGAACTATTTGGCACCATCTCCAGCTCTCAACCCACACTGTTCCTCTTTAGCTCAATAGCTCCCCCTAGTGTTCAATATAGGAAGCTACAACAGAAATCACAAGTCACAGACAGTGAAGCCACTGGTATCGGTTCCTGGTATCGGGTAACTTTAACCGATACCGGTATCGATGCATGCCTAGTATCAAGATTTTATTTCTTGTCATCTTGATAATGGCTTACAGCAGGCATGTCTAAATGTCTAAATCCCTCTGAGTGATTTTCTGTGGTCCTCAACTGAATTTCCAAAATGATAGAATTGAGTCCTTTTTAAAAAATGTCTTTTTAAACGTAAATGTTTCAGTTCAATCTGAAGTATTAGTTTTTAATTACCCAGGTTTATTCTTTTAATAACATTTCCTGGTAAAAAACCACAAACACTCTTACTAAACAGCAGAAGTGAACTTCTTTTATCAAATCTGGCTAAATCCAGCTGCTTTACTGAAGAAAAAAGGGACCCAGATCCCATTCTTGTTGCTGATAACATACTAGAATTTATTTTCAAGAAACTATAAACAATTAACCAATCAAATCCACACTGAAAAAAGAAAACAGGGGTCTAACTTTATAAAATTGAAGTAATCAGTCACATGTAATTAAATTAAAATCTTTCAAAGTTAATTTATTAAGTTTGTTCAAAGTAAACTTTAAAAAATTAACTTGGATAAACCTAATTAAATTACTTGTGACCTATTACTTTAATTTTTTTTTAAGTTAGACCAATGTTCTCTTTTTGTCAGTGCAGGGAATTTGATGCTTTTCTTTTACTGAAGCAAACTGTATGAGACCCCTTTATGTCTATTTTTGAGCAGTACAAAATCAGAAAATCCCTCTAAAACCATTTTTGCATTCACTCAAAAGTGACCAAGGTGTTACTGAGCTCTGATTGGCCAGCCTGTTTGCTGCTGGTGCACCTGAGTTTCTCCACTAAGAGACAAAGTCCGATACCGAGTCAGTCCCGAGTCAATACTTCTACAATACATTAAAAATCATTAAGAAGAGCGAAGAGACAGATCAAGCTGCTTCTACTTGTCCAGCATTTAACCAATAGCATTTCTGCAACCTAGTGATGTCATGCTGCACGCGCTGCTGTTTCTGTGTGGAGTCAAGAGGTTTAAGTCTGCACCACCGCATAACTATAGATGGGGTAAAAATAATGAAAGTCCAGATCTGGAGGCAAAGTCTGATTATGATCGAGTCTGAAATCATGTGATCAGATCTGGACATCCCTAGTTTTTCTATTCTATTCTAAACTGGCCTGACCTGATTCCCTTAGAGAACACATGGTGGATTGACACGAGGAACTCTGAGAACTTTAGATCTTTAAAGAAGCCTCACCCGAAGTGTTGCTCCCAGTGAACGCAGGCCTGTGGAGTGTCGAGCCAACTTCAGCACTCTGAAGATCCTCATTAACCTGAAGACCTGAGAAGAATAAAGTGAGGGTCTCTATACCCGAAGCTGCAGCAGCCATAAGGTGATGAGCGTCAGTGAGAGGAAGTTAGATTCAAAACAGCTTCCCAGCCAGCTGTGGTGGAATTAGAATACCTGTATGAGTCGTCCCAGGTCTCCCAGTTCAGACTCCGATCCCACAGCCAGGTCAAAGACCAGGGTGATGTAGATGGGAACCACAGACACCATGTCGATGATGTTCAGAGGATGGTGAAAGAACTTCTTCCTGTTTGGAGCGAGCAGCAGCCGCGTCACAACCTGACGTCAGAAACAGACACGTTCTTTATCAGCATTAATAAGAACTGTTCTCAAAACTCTGCTTTTAGTCTCCTCACCTCAAACGTGAACCAGCAGGTACAGAACACCTCCAGAGCCTGAGTGGTCGGGTCCTCCACCTGCTTTCCATCAGAGTCAAAAGTCTGTTAAAGAAGAGGAGAAGATCTTTGGTCCCTCTGTGGGTTTTCATTTATTTAGGTTGTCTTTTGTGCACCTCAGTCTAAATAAGCAATAAGAAGAAGTGTTTTTATCATTTTAACCGGTGGAACCGTCCGCAGAACAGACACCAAATTTAAAAAGTAATGACGATCTAGGAATATGAATCATACAGAAGCTCTTTTAGATTTCAACAGAGGAAACATTCACATCGTCTCTGTTTGAATAACTCAGCCTCATCATCTTCACCTTCATCGTCTTCAAATCACTTTACTATCAAACTGGAACGTTTCTCACGTTGATCTTAGTGCAACATCAATTTAATCCTAGTGTTGTTCCTAGTGTCTTTACTTCATTACTGTCTGGTTTTTGTATTTTTAAATGACACATTTACACTAAAGCAAGAATTGCTTTAATCCTATCATCAATTGTTGCTTCCCTTTATTATTACAGATTAGTTGTTTGTTTTTAATCATTTTATTTAATTTTTCATCTGATCCATTGCACTGAAAGGTCTGAATGAAAAATAGAAATAAAATCTAAGTAGTCTATCTATCACTTTGCCATCACCATTCTTCTTTTTTTCTGTATCATTTAGATCAGGGGTGTCCAAACTTTTCAACATGAGGGCCAAAATCACCAAGTGTCAAGTCCTCCAGGGTCACAAAAGTTAGAACATTTCTTAAAGAAAACAAGCAAAACATATTTTGTTCTGCTCAAAAATTCATTATAAATGCAACATTTTAATGGACAGTCTTTGTCAATACGACACAGGGATCTTTGACTCAATAATAAAAAGCATCAGATTCACTGGATCTGATTGGTCGACTGTTTTTAGGTTTCTACATTTTGTTCCATCCTCAGCAACAAGACCAGGGTCTGGTCTTTCTTCAGTCCTGTTGCTGGATTTAGTCAGGCTTTATGAACAGAGCTCACAAGTCTGCGTTCTGGTAAAAGTCAGTGAGGATTTGTGGTTCTTTTTACCAGGAAATAAAGTTGGAAATCTCAATATCTCTTGAATTGTCTAAAAAAATTAAATATTTTTGATTGAATGGAAAATTTTGCATTTAAATTTGTTTTTAATTTACTTGGATTTTTTGTTTGTTGGGTTTTATGTTAGTAAAAATCTAAAAAATGTCATAAAGCGTCTCTGCATCAAAATCCTGCAGGAAACTAGATTATAGAACTAGATTATAGAATGCAGCTGAGGGCCACACAAAGTCACTCTGAGGGCCGCATTTGGCCCCCGGGCCGCACTTTGGACACGCCTGATTTAGATGTTACAAACCATCCTAACAGTATGTAGCCTATTGCATAAATCCCCCCATAAGGGCAACAATCACTGAAACTGGTCAATATAATCTTACAAAATCCAGAGGAGTGGACTGACAGTGATGTGTTTAGTTTATGGAGACAATATGTGATGGAAAAGTTATACTATGGTTGAAAATGATGGTTACTTTACTTCAGTGTTGATGAGACAAGTGAACTGGGCCAGTTCAACTCACTATAAAACGATGCCTAAAAGACAAAATCCCCCCTCAGACCTGGTCCTGCTGTAGGAGGGAACTGTAGTCATCAGAGAGTTCATTAGAGCTTTTAAACTCTGGCCTTTATGGTATTAATATGCTTCAAGGGCTCTTGAGTACTGAGACAAACCAGATAGTTAACGGCTCAATCCCAGTAAGAGACATCAAGTTAATCAGGACCTGATCCACAACGATCACAAACATCTGTCAAGTTAGAAAAAAGGGCATAATGTTTTCTCTTTAGATCATCAGTTTAGATACCAAACACTATCAGAGGGATTGATATATACAGTAGATATTGAATGTGTCCATGCACACCAACCTGGTACTCTGGGATGCTGTTGATGCACATGGTGGCGATGGATGTGATCACCACTCCGATGGAGAGCAGACTGAACAGCTTGCTGGGGATGGAGTACCCTGGGTTCTCCAGCGTCAGCCACAAGCACTTCTTAATGTTCCCATAGCGCACCTCCTGGAAGTGCTGCATGTCTCTGTGAGGAAGGACGAGGAAAATAACTTCATGATCAACCCTGAAGGGGAGCTCAGAGCTCAGACTCACTGTTTACTGAAACTGCAAAGAGCACCGCGGCGTCTGACTTGTTTAGGTCTGATATTTCGTCCACAGATGTGTCGATGCTGCTGACGTCGCTCTCGTCGTCCCAGCTGCGGTGCCGGCTGCTCTCCAGCTTGCGGTCGTGGTATCGGTAGCTACAGCAGGTGTCCAGGAAGAACTCGTTGATGCCCCAGTACTCGATCTCCTGACTTTATGGAAAATAAAGACAACCCTGAGAAAAAGATCGCTTATAAATGATCACATGGACACATTTCTTGAGTTTTTCCCTTTGCGTGGACATTGATCTGTAAAGTTTCTGCTTTCAGGTGATGGTCACCTGTTTGCTTGGTTGGAGACAACAATCTGCTGTATCTGCTACATAATAAACCACACATCTGCTGCATGTGCAAGAAGATCTAAACTAATGTAGCTCAGATAGCTGACGAAGCACCCACTCAGCTCCTTGACAGGTGGAATGTGAAGGTAAATAAATGTAATCAGGAAGGATTTCTGTGTGACGAGAAGCACTTTGTTAGAGTGGGATGAAGCAGACCTGAAGGAGAAGACGCAGAGCTCCTCCATCACGTGAAGTTTCCCCGTCTGGTAAAAATGGAGGACGTAAGGGAAGAGGCCGGGATTCCTGTCAAAATAAAACTCCTTCTGCTGCACGTCGTAGTCGTCACACACCTACAAGGAAAAGGAAAAATTCTGAAAGAAGGTCGGACACCTTTTAAACCCATAAATCAGTCAATCCACCTGTAGAATATCTTCCTCTGAGTCACACGCCAACAGTTTTCCCAGTCTGGTGTCTGGGAATTTCTTCAGCGTGCTGGAGCAGAGGCTCCTCTTCAGACCTCCAACGTTCACATGGATGAGACCTTCATCGGAGTCCTGGTGGACCCAGCTGGGCCACCAGGACTCCTTCACCATGGTGATTTCTGCAACGATGAGAGAGACAACTGAGCAAATATCAAAAAGAGACGGTACTTTTTTAACTTTTGGCTTATTTTAACAAAAATGGTTGTAAATTATTAAAGACGTGAGTGAGTAACAATAGGATCCTGCTTAATCAGAGTTTTTAAATGAAAACACACCAAAGCATGGACGTCAAATGAACTCGAAGAATGTTTTGTTTGTCGTTAAATTTTCCCGTCTCAGAAATGTCTTTCTGACTTGTTTAACTTTATTCCTCCGGCTGTCCTCGTTCAGTGGAGACGTCTCAAACCGAGCGAGGGGGAGCTGAGACGACGGACTCCTGCTGGACTCATGGAGGCTGCAGCTCACCATCGATGATGAGAAGTTTGTGTTTCTTTCTTCTGGCTTTAAAAAATAATGAGGCGCCCATGAAAGAGCTTTGAGTTGTTGTAAATCTTTGCTTCTTTTCATACTAGCGATTTAATGATGTCGTTGTGATGTGCTTCTGCTGGAAGTGAGGAGGAACAGTGTGAGGTGGACGGATTACAGATCTGCCTTCTGAGGATCCGTTTGTAGTGGTCGTTACAGTTTCTGTGTCTCTGTTAGAAAACACAACAAAAAAAAAAAAAAACTGAAGAAGAAATGAACTTTTACTGTAAAACTAAAAGTAGGAGGGAAATCAAACTCCTACTTTCCTCTGAAACCTCACAGAGCTTTTCAGTAAACTTTAGAATAAATTTTATGTTTTAAAACTGGACTGGAGGCAACAGTCCTGTTTATTATAACGCCTGAAAATAGATCAATGTTTGACTCTGAGCAGCAGATAAATCAGAATTCATAAACCTTCATGGAAGGATGATGGATGGATGGATGGATGGATGGATGGATGGATGGATGGATGGATGGATGGATGGAGGATGGATGGATGGATGGATGGAGGATGGATGGAGGATGGATGGAGGATGGATGATGGATGGATGGATGGATGAATGGATGATGGATGGATGGATGGATGGATGGATGAATGGATGGATGAATGGATGATGGATGGATGGATGGATGATGGAGGATGGATGGATGATGGATGGATGGATGGATGGATGGATGGATGGATGGATGATGCATGGATGGATGGATGGATGGATGGATGGATGGATGGATGGAGGATGGATGGATGGAGGATGGATGGAGGATGGACGATGGATGGATGGATGATGGATGGATGTATGATGGATGGATGGATGGATGATGGATGATGGATGGAGGGTGGATGGATGGATGGATGATGCATGGATGAGGATGGATGGAGGATGGATGGATGGATGGATGGATGATGGATGGATGGATGGATGGATGGATGGATGGATGGATGATGCATGGATGATGGATGGATGGATGATGGATGGATGGATGGATGGATGATGGATGGATGGATGGATGGAGGGAGGATGGATGGATGATGGATGGATGGATGGATGGATGGAGGGAGGATGGATGGAGGGAGGATGGAGGGAGGATGGACGATGGATGGATGGATGGATGGATGGATGGATGGATGGATGGATGGATGGATGGAGGATGGATGGAGGGAGGATGGATGGAGGATGGAGGATGGATGGATGGATGGATGAATGGATGGATGAATGGATGATGGATGGATGGATGGATGGATGGATGGATGGATGGAGGATGGATGGATGGATGGATGGATGATGGATGGATGGATGGATGGATGGATGGATGGATGGATGGATGGATGGAGGATGGATGGATGGAGGATGGATGGATGGATGGATGGATGGATGGAGGATGGATGGATGGATGGATGGATGATGCATGGATGATGGATGGATGGATGATGGATGGATGGAGGATGGATGGATGATGGATGGATGGAGGATGGATGGATGGATGGATGGAGGATGGATGGATGGATGGATGGGGGATGGATGGATGTAGATGGATGGATGGATGGATGGATGGATGGAGGATGGATGGGTGATGGATGGATGGATGATGGATGGATGATGGATGGATGGAGGGTGGATGGATGGATGGATGATGGGTTGATGGAGGATGGATGGATGATGGATGGATGGATGGATGGATGGAGGATGGATGATGGATGGATGAATGGATGCTGAATGGATGGATGGATGGATGATGGATGATGTATGGATGATGGATGGATGGATGATGGATGGATGGAGGGATGGAAGATGGATGGATGATGGAGGATGAATGGATGGATGGATGGATGATGGATGGATGGATGGATGGATGGATGAATGGATGGATGAATGGATGATGGATGGATGGATGGAGGATGGAGGATGATGGATGGATGGAGGATGGATGGATGGATGGAGGATGGATGGATGGATGATGGGTGGATGGATGGAGGGTGGATGGATGGATGATGGATAGATGGATGGATGGATGGAGGATGGATGGATGGATGGATGGATGGATGGATGATGGATGGATGGAGGATGGATGGATGGATGGATGGATGATGCATGGATGGATGGATGGATGAATGGATGATGGATGGATGGATGGATGAATGGACGATGGATGATGGATGGATGAATGGATGGTGAATGGATGGATGGAGGATGGATGGATGGAGGAGGGAGGGATGGATGGATGATGGATGGATGGAGGATGGATGGATGGATGGATGATGCATGGATGATCGATGGATGGATGGATGATGGAGGATGGATGGATGGATGGATGATGGAGGATGGATGGATGGATGGATGATGGATGGAGGATGGATGGATGGAGGGATGAAGGATGGATGGATGATGGATGGATGGAGGATGGATGGATGGATGGATGGATGAATGGATGATGGATGGATGGATGGAAGGATGATGGAGGATGGATGGATGGATGGGTGGATGGACGGATGGATGGGATGGATGGATGGAGGATGGATGGATGGATGGAGGATGGATGGATGGATGGATGGATGGATGGATGGATGGATGATGCATGGATGGATGGATGGATGGATGGAGGATGGATGGATGGAGGATGGATGGAGGATGGATGATGATGGATGGATGGATGGATGAATGGATGATGATGGATGGATGGATGGATGAGGGATGGATGGATGGAGGGTGGATGGATGGATGGATGATGGATGGATGGATGATGGATGGATGGATGGATGATGGATGGATGAATTGATGATGGATGGATGGATGGATGGATGGAGGGATGAATGGAGGATGGATGGATGGATGGATGGATGGATGAATGGAGGATGGATGGATGGATGATGGATGGATGGATGGATGATGGATGGATGGAGGGATAGAGGATGGATGGATGGATGGATGGATGGATGGATGATGGATGATGGATGGATGGATGGATGATGGATGGATGGATGGATGGATGGATGGATGGATGGATGGATGATGGATGGATGGATGGATGATGGATGGATGGATGGATGGATGGATGGACGGATGATGGATGGATGGATGGATGAGGGATGGATGGATGGAGCATAAATACACATTTAATTCATATTTCTTGTAATAGTATGCAGTGAGAAGTACTTGAATGACATTTTTTTCATTAAATTTTTGTCTCTTCTGCAACTTAAACACCTAAAAATGAGAAAATAAAGAGTAAATGTTTCCTTAGAGAAAAATCAGAGAATGCAAAAGCAGCAACAAGAGAAATAAATCCCACAACAAAGTTTCTCTGAGACAAATTCTAGGAATCAGCTATTTCAGAAGGAGTATTTATCAGTGTGTGATTTGTTAATGGGATCGTTTTCATGCAGATTCAGTTACACGAGGGTTTATTTATGTACACAAACCACGTCCCCCTAGGGGGGTTCAAGTAACACTGAAATGAAAAATAATCTGGTCTCATGAAAACTTCCTGCTGTAGAATTATTCCTCTTTTTGTTGTCTTGTAAACACACTTTTCTACATTTTATTCTCTAGCATTTTAAAACTGTTCACTCTTGTTGGGTTGTTGTTTCTCTGTAACCTTTGGATGTAGCTTGAACCACTATGAATTTCTTCTGGATGCTTAAAAAAAAATGTTAAGTCCCATATTTGTCACTTTTCTATCCACTCTGAATCATTTCTTTTACATCTCAATAACATGTAAAAGCTCTTCTTTGGTCAAATTGACCCTTACTTTAAAGTTAGCTGTTGTTCTTCCACCCCTCATCCAACCTCCTGAAGCTACTTTCCTTTTATATGTGCGGAGCTGTTAGGGAGCAGAGCTTCTATAAGCCCCGCCCATTTCTTTTCTCCGCTTGTGTTTGCGAGAAGTTGGTGGGTCTTCATGGTCTCAGATGAAGCGAGTAAAAAAAGACTTTTGTGCTCGTTGATCAACCATCTACGAAGTAACTGCCGTGCTTTACTCGTAGCTTCACCATGACTGTTTGCTAACGTTTGTGAGGATGAGCGCTCCCGTGGTTTTTAAAGGGCGGGGGCGGGCTCAGGTAGACAACGGTGCTCGTGATTGGCTCTGTCCTCAGAGAGGAGTGGTCTTTTCCCTTCTTGACGTCAGCAGGGGAAAGATTCAGAAACCACCCGTTTTAGCATTAGCTCTAAACACATTTCACAAAAATGAGAATCAGGAAATGAAAACGGTGAAACTATTTGAACACTTTTGGGTCTCAGACAGTCTTTGGGACTGATCTGACTCTTAGAAGGTCTTTAGATCTTTGCAGAATATGGGACCTTTAAATTAAATGTACCGTAATTCTGTGAGAAGTTTTTAAAAACATACTTTTAATAGAAAGAGGGAGGTAACTAACAAACACAATGAATTAATGAATTTTTCTTAAATCAAAGCCAGATTGAGATTAAAATCCTGTCCTTGTTCTGTCCTTTTTCAAAATGATTCATCAAACAGAGAAAGCCCCACTTCCTGAGCCGGGATGTCCAGACATCCACTGAACGCGCTCAGCATCTTAATTTAACCATAAAACACAGCGAGCGCTGGCTGAGCGCCAACACGCTGGTGAATTTTACATTAGTCCACACTGAATCAGGTTCAGAAGTTCTGCTCCGAAACGCTCGCTTTAGCTCCTAGAAGCCGTTCTCCAGGTGACCAAGTTGCAGGAAAAACAAATTAATTTAAAAAATACAGTGGATGCACAAATCCCTCCCACGCATGTTCATTTATTGCACTCCCAGTATAAACACCCACACACACGCTGACAGTAAAAAACTACACCGTGAAGTCTCTCAGCAGATGAATTAATAACCAAGTTCACATCAAACTTTAACAACAGTATTGTGACATTTCAGGTCCTGCTGCTGCCTGAAAAACTTTACACAACGTTAAAATACCACTGCAGAGCGACATCATCAGTTTGTAAATGATTATCGCTTAGCAACAAGTCAGGTTTGAGCCAATGAGATCATGAATCTGATGCTCTGAGCTCATTTGTTTTCCATTTAAAAACCACATTTGTGTTATTTTGAATGTTTCACACTTTTTTTTTTGTCTCATCTGAAAGTTTCTCTCATCCATGACAAACATGTCTCCCTCACTAAGGCTGCAGTAAGAGCTTCAGGTAGGGTGCAGTTTACATCTAATGTTATAAAGTCTCTAATTGCAGATTGTAGGAAATGGCCTGAGGATTCAGGTGTTAACCTAATGTGGGTGTAATGCTGTTTTAAGCAGAGCGATCTGACTTCATTCAGCCTCTTCCTGAAGGGATTTAATCCGATTTCTCTCTGATTCGTGGTCACGTGACCTGGATGGAGCGAACTCTACAGAAAACCATCTGAAAGCAGCATGTTGGTGTAGAAATCACACGTGGGAGGTGTGAGTTCGTAGGAAAAAAATGTTATTGTTTCAAAATGTCTGATTAATTTAACTGATTAACGTCTCCCTGCTGTTAAAGTTAGTCTCAGTTTTGTGTTTTTATTGTTGTTTTGCATCGCTCTGTTGTATTTTTGATCTTATTCTTATTGCTTTTGGGTTATTACTTATCAGTTTTCTAATTTTTAACACTTTATTCTCTTTTTTTTTTTTTTTGCTCATTTTGACCTCTTTGTGTAAATTTGACCATTAATAGGGGTTCTACAACCTTCCCTGTCAGAGCTGCAGGAAAGCCATCCTGATCACTGAAGACCCTTTACATCACTGCTTTCAGTTACTGCCATCAGGTACACATCTGACCTGTAAAAACAGCTACAAGAAATGCTTCATCCCTTCTGCAACAACCTTTCTGAACAGCACAAAATCAACTGATGGTTTTTCATTTTTAATGTCCACCTTTTAAAGAGTACGGACGCGTGTGCATGTGTGTATTTTATATGTGACTCTGAGCCTGTCAAAAGGAGAATTTCTGTTACCTCTGGGACAATAAAGTTTTTCTATTCTGATCATTTAAGTGACTTTTCAGAAAAACTTATCGACTACTCATTATTTGTAGCCAAACAGAGAGAAACCTCTATTTTCAGACACGTGTTTGGAGAATTGAACCAGCAACCCTCCAGTTAGCAGTCATACAATCATCTCCTCCTATAAACCACAATGACATGAATAATCAGGCCACTTCTGGACGTTTGCTCATATTTATAGTGATTGATTTGAACCCTTATTCGTGTTTTGAATGTAATTTTGGTCTAAAAAATGTTGATGTCTAATCAGTGGATGTTTAAAGTTTTATAAGTGAACATTTACTTCCTCCTGCAGTCCTATGGAAAGAAAGCTGAGCTGATTTGATATGTTTTTGAGGAATTGGTCAAAGAGGAGGAGAAGAAAATGCAGATAAAGCAGTTTTAGAGTTGTGTTGAATGAGTTTATTGAACTGTATTATAAAATCAAATCTATAGGTATATATATATAGTCATGGGCTAAATTATGTGAACTGTTGATCACACGTTGCTGTCCTTATTATACAAAAAAAAACTAAATTATATTAATATCAAATCAGTTTAATGAAGTTCAAAGATTCATTTAGCTTAGATCTTATGAAGTGAGCTCCAATAGGGTTGTTTGCTTCCATAAAAGAAAGTTTTTTTTATGATCTTGTCCTTATACTTCTACAAATAAATAGTAATACTATTCTTCACATGGATTTTACCTAATAATGATTTCTGCTTCTATAATAATCTAAATCCAGTTGTTCGTTCGACGTGTTTTAGTCTAATTTCCATAAAGAAATAAAAACATTACTGAGATTTTCCTTTAATATTCACCATAGGGGAGCCAACAACGAGTCTTAATGTGTTTGTAATTAGATGAACTCATGCTGGGAGCTGCACATGGTGCACACAGAAATAAAGTTGATCTATAATTCAGCAGAAATGCAGCTGCAATAACAAATAATTCAAACACACCGTGCAATGAAGTGGAACAATTCAGTGTTAGAGAAACAGGAATCAGCTGTTTAAAAGCAGAACAGAATGAACAAAATGACCTGTCTAAAGGAATTAGTGAGACCGACCTTTGAGTTACGTCACTTTCTTCATCACCGGAGTAGTATCCTCATCTTCACATTCAACCCATGATGCTTTAACAAGTTTTACTCTCCGGTCTCAGCCGAGAAGCAGAATGAAAAGATGTGTTCTGAAGTCAGCCTCCTCCTCCGTCTGAAGCTGAACTGTTCCTTCCATCTGAACTACGATCTATCCTCCACTCTCTCACCGAGCAGTCTTCGGCTGTTTCCGACACATTCCGGAACAACACCTTCAAGACGAAATATGTGATGTTGTTGTTGTTGCGACTTCTGTTTTCTAAAGGCTCCTTAATTATCAATTTAAACATTGTTACTTATTAAAATGTGTCTGCCTTAGGTCGGTGTTTTATTTGGATTTAGAAACCAGCGAAATAAAAAAAGTTAGATTAAAAAAAAAAACAGATATTTGCCTTTTTATTTTATGTGATTAAAAAGAGATTTGCATTTTTCAAAAGTGGTTTAGTTCGCTTTAATATTTTTGAAAAAAAAAAATAGTGCCGAAAGTTTGTTCAATGGTCATTAAGTAATCGCTATCTGATAAAACAAAACAAACAACAACAAACAAAAAAACACAAAAAAGTACTAAAACTTTTTTACGTTTTCATATATGATTAAATATTGTAATTTTGGAGACGTCAGTCTGCCAGGAGCTTGTCTATTTTCTGTCATCGGATGCTGCCTAGTTGGGACTCTTATCGCCATCTTGTGGATTGTTAGTGGCATTACAACTTGGGATGACACTGAAGATTCAAGTTAATAAATCCATCCATCCATCCATCCATTTTCTGTAGCCGCTTATTCCTCCACAGAGGGTCGCGGGGCAGCTGGTGCCTATCTCCAGCGGTCAAGGGGCGAGAGGCGGGGGACACCCTGGACGGGTCGCCAGTCCATCGCAGGGCCACACAGAGACGAACGAGACAAACAACCACGCACCCACTCACACCTAAGGACAATTTTACCAGCCCAATTAGCCTGACAGTCATGTCTTTGGACTGTGGGAGGAAACCGGAGCACCCGGAGGAAACCCACGCATGCACGGGGAGAACATGCAAACTCCACGCAGAGAGGCCGCAGAGCCGGGATGCGAACCCACGACCTCCTTGCTGCGAGGCAACAGTGCTAACCAGCTGCGCCACCATGCAGCCCAAGTTAATAAATCAAATATTAAAATGATCCACAAATCACAATTACGATGACTTTTATATAAGTTTAAGAAAATTAAAAGCAGTTATTATGATTAAAGAAAACTACAGCCCCTTTTATTAAAATCATAAATACATACATATAATTCTACATAACACTAATTCAAAAACACAAGTCATTCAATAATCCCAAGAGATGTAAAAAGCCTTAATTGTGATAAAATGTCATTTTAAATCAAACTGTAATCATAACAGATCCATCTGTTGAAAATAAATTAATTACAAAGCAGTGGTTTGTCTTGTGAGTGTTTGTTCTTTGAATTATGCTTTTTCTGAATGGCTGATGCCCTCTTGTGGCTAAGTAGTGACATTACAACAAATGTGTTTTAAAACTAAATGTAAAACAGACATCTTCAGGGGTTAAACTTTAAAAAGTACATTGAAATTTTAACACAGATGCAGATTTTTAAAACATAAATAATTTTATAAGTCATCATAATTGTACAATATAATGGTTCTACAGCACCATCTGGAATCTGCTCTTTGTCTCCTGCTTATGCTGGAGGACTGTTGCCCTCTTGTGGTGAAAACGTGACTTTACAAGTAATTGTAATCAACTTCAACTAAAACAGACCTTTCCTAAAAAGACATTAAACTTTTTAAATACATACATTGAGCAATTAATTTATCCTAAAAAGCAACTTTTTGAATGTTTATGGAAATAAAAGCAACAATTCATGTAATTTTGAAAATGAAGTCATTTAAAGTTTTGTCTATTGAGAGTAAATCAACAACAGAAGGGTTTATATTGTGCCCTTTTGTTCTTTGGCTTCAACGTCTGCTGAGCAAATGTTGCCCTCTTGTGGCTAAATAGTGTCATTACAACAAACAATAAAAATTGAAACAGACTTTCCTATCAAAGGTATCAAAATTTCCTAAATAAAAACATTAAGTTTGTTTTTTTTACAAACCAAAACTAGTGACTTTGAAATGGAAAATAATGCTGTAATCATATTTGTTCTTGTTAATTATCAAAATAAAAAGACTATATTATCACAACAAATCCATCAATAATCATAATACACTTCCAAATGCTATAACTTTGAACATAAGGTCATTTTGAATCAATCTGTGAACATAGCTGAGGCCATAGATATCATATATATTACATATAGCCTTTATATATATATATATATATATATATATATATATATATATATATATATATATATATATATATATATATATATATATATATATATATATATATATATATATATATATATATATATATATATATATGGCTGAGGCTGTCTCATTTTCCTCTCATGCTTTTTGGCATTCGAAGGACGATTATTGCCATCTTGTGTCCAAGTGTCAACATTACAACAAATATGTATTTAAAAGAGAATGTACAGACTTCATTAAAAGGTATTACTTTAAAAATATATGTTTAGCCTTTTTTTTTTTTTTTACAAAACACAAACTTTGCCTTACATACATGTTTTAGGTGAGTGATGTCACCAGTGTGGCTTTTACTGTGATTAGAGAACAGGATTTAAAATAGACTGAAATATTGCTTCAACCATCTCAGCTTATTATTCTACTACCTTTGTTGAAAATGATATTCTTTTTAAAATAACAATATTTGAAATAGTTTTATGTTTTAATGGCTCATTGACAGTTTCAACATTTTACCTGGAGCCATTTGTTTCTGTATGTCAGGCTTTTTCTTCTTTATATTTAAAATGTTAAAACTGCATTTCTTGAAGTTTCATGGAATTTAAAATACATTTCACACAGTTTCCCTAAAACAAAATATTATTTATTAATCGCTGTTAAAAAGTGGTTTATCAAACTGCTATTTGTGAATGTTATTTCTAATGTTCAGACTCAGATTTTGAACAGAACTTTGAACATGAACTTGATCTTGCTTTCTTTTCACTCAGTTTTTTATTCATGCACTAAAATATACACTTTGGTATGCTGGAGTAAAAACTGAAATCCCACTCTGGCCCATGGTCTGCTTCGTTCACCCTTTCAGTTGATACCTGTGTTCCTGCTTTGTCCTGCTACCCGATGCACAACCTCAGATTGAGGAGGAGTGATGTGGTTTTCACCCTGTGGATCAGTTAATCCAGTCCTCATGTGTTTTGTAGATTTGTAGAAGGCATTTGATCGTGTCTGCAGCTCAGTGTTTGTGGGGCCAACAGCACTTTTTTAAGGGCCATTTAAGGTCCATGTAACCGGTAGCAGGTCAGAACTGTTCAGTGAGAGCTGGACTCCACAGTGCTGTCCTTTATCACTGGTTTGGTTCATAACCTTTATGGACAGAATTTCTAGCACAAAGTGGAGAGTTTCACGTTTGGTGGCAGGAGGAGCTCAGTTCTGCTTTTTGCAGATGATGTAGTCCTCTTAGCTTCATTAGGCTCTGACCTTTAGCTAGGTAGTTGAGGTGATTCAGACATCTGGTCGGGATGCCTCCCAGTGAACGTGTTTCAGGTATATCCTGCTGGTAGGAGGACCTGTGATCCACTCAGGACATGCTAGTATGATAAAATGTCTGGCCTGGTCTGAGAATGTCTTAGGGTCTCACTGGAGGCGCTGGTGAAACTGGGTAGAGGACAGTTTGGTCTTCCCTGCTTAGACTACTGCCCCCGCGACCCGAACCTGGATAAGCGGAAGACGAGAACAAGGCCTGATCCTACTGGTATTCTGAAAAAACAGATACCGGATCCAGTACTTCCTGAAGAGTTCGTCCCGAAAACCATAGATAACAGGACTTAGAAAGCGAGGGATGATGTAGACAAGCAGGAAGAAGATGTAGCGGATCTCCAGGCTCAGCTCAGGGAAGATGGAGATCAGAGCAGCCTGAAGGGAGGGAACCACGAAGGCAAGCAGGCAGAGCAGCAGCTGGGTCACAAGAGAAGAAGAAGAAGAAATGACACTGAATGAAATAGATTTGTCAGACTTGATCATTTTTACAAACTGAATACTGTATGACAGATGTTGCATGAATTATCTCTGTATTCCTATTAGCTGAGATCCTGGTATTCTTCAGAGGTGTTGCAGTGAGGATTCATGTTGTGACCGTGTTCACCTACCTGCACCCCGTGAAGCAGCACAGTGTTCCTAGCTCTCTTCACGGACGCCAGACTTGTAGAAGCAGCTTGAGCTGTCAGCATGATCTTACAGTAGGTGTAGAGCAATGTCAGGGCCACAAACGAAAGGTACAAACCATCAAACACACAGTTCTTGTAATGGATGGACTGGTCACGGAACAGAAGTGAGTGGTCACAAAAGATGGCGGTGTGGAAAAAACTCTGCGGCTCCTTGATGACAGTGATGAGGAGGTCTGTGATTGGAGGGGTGGCAGTGAGGATGAGGATGACACCGATGAGGATGAGGGTGCGGGGGACGGTACACATGTGGCTGTGGTGGAAGGGGAAGCAGATGGAGATGAAGCGCTCCACAGCCATGCCGGCCAGGATGAGAGGCGTGGAGCGCGTGGTGAGGACCGCTGTCATGATCTGAGGACGGAGGAGAGTCATTCTGTTAGAAAATATACTAATATTTGAGTGTGGTTTTTCTTATGACAGGTAAAAAAGATTCTATAAATGTCTTGTCCTGTAGTTTTTCTGTATATTGTAAGCATTTTAACATTCTGGCTCCAGCGTTGTAACCCTGGAGGGTCGATGTTTTTAACGTAGACGACCTGATAACAGTTCAAAGAGGTCAGGAAGTGTTTTGTGAGAATCAAGCTGATGATTTACCAGCAGGCAGCAGACCGATGCGTGGATCTTCCTGAAGATGTAGCTGACCACATACAGAGCCGTTACCAGTGAGAGCTGCAGAGCGTCATTAACCACCATGTAGATGAACATGATGTAGCGCGGGTTCTCGTAGAAAAGGCTGCAAAGATAAAGAGACACTCTTTACGTTTTTATTAACAACAAGTACGGTAATTCAAAATTGAGTTGCTAATTATCCAGTTTTGCATCAAACTTGAATCAATTTTACAACGTTTCTCTTGCAGTTTGGATCATCCAAGTAAAGTTAACTTTGTCCTGTCTGAAAAATGATTCTGATATTTACTAATAAGAAAGGAAATCACACCTATTTGTTTGTGTAATTACAAACATTCAGTTGTTTTATAGCTGTGCTGTCAGATTATACAGTATGGATGAAGGAGAAGCACCTGTGTCGTAGGAAGGTGTGCACCATGCTGCCGTTGATGACACTCAGGGCCAGCCACACCAACATTGCCACTATGTTTTTAGTCAGAGCATTGGAGAAGCTGTCTTTAGGGAAAGACACAGCGCCCCCTGTTGGCACAGAGCCGTTATTATTCAAGAGGAGGTCCAGAGGCTTGGAGGAGGTGAAGTTCATCGCCAACGTCTCCTCATCGCTCCCTGAGGGACACAGGAATACAGTCTGATGTATGCAGATTCATGAACTTATTAGAGGCTAAACTTGAGTTTATCAGGATTTTTTATTGGATTAATTAGAAATAGATTTAAGAGATGCACAGAACACATATAATGGATTTTAAGAGCCTGTATCTTAAAATAAGTAAAATCTTCAGCAGCATCAATTATGAAGGTGAGTAGATGAAACAAACAAAATAAGTTCTGACATTTTGAACCATCCTGACATTTTGTACACTTTAATGTTCATTCATTGTCTGTACCTGCCTGGTCCTGTTCAGAGTCTGGAGCCTCTCCCAGCTGTAATCAGCTGAGAGGAGTGAAACACAGCAGTCCATCACATCAGGTCCACATCATTAGTAGAAGCATTAAACCAGATTTGCATATAAATAAATATAAAACATACACAAACCTATAGCTGTTATGTCCTTTAAAAATAAAAGTATCCATTAGACAAGACTAATAAATATATCAGATGTCGTCCACATAAAATATACTTCACATACGTCATAAAGCTGCAAGTTTCATAGAGATGCTGCCTAAGAGAAAACACATTTCTTTTAAAAAGTACTCCCAAAATAAAACTGCATCCTAAAAGGACAGTTTTATTTACTCACAGACAAACTGATCTCTCACTTGTCGACTCTCTGCTGGTCAGAAACCATTCTCAGCTCCTCTTCCAGACTCATTACTAAAAACTACACCTGGAGGCGTTTGAGAGGATTGTGCATTGATCAGGCTGAAGTTATAGGCTGAGGCTGATGATGTCACAGGATGTTTCAGCCCTCTGTGATGAGAAATGTTGGATCCTGAGGGGGAAAAGGATCAGGACACAAGAAGAAGAACAAGTTGATTTTAAATGCAACTGTTCAAAGAGTTTTGGGTGAAAATTTGTTTTACTTTATGGAGTTCACGAATGAAGATGGTATTGATGTATATGTACTTATTATATTAAGTAAAAGCCACCTTTATCAATATAATTGTCTCCAATCTACTCAAAATTCTTGAGTGTAAAAATGTTACAGCAAAAAATTTAAGTAAATGATGGTTTTCCTTTTTAGAGTGTACCTTCATTATTGAAGTGTTCATTTAATCAGTTTCTGTCTTCTTGTTTGGATCCTGTCCCACACTGAAAAAACAGTTTTTAGGGAATGCTAAATATTACCCAATAAAATTATTTAAAATCTAATTAAATATATTAGTTAATGACTGAAATTTAAAAAACTGGTTTGATTCTAACCGATACACCAAAGTTTTTTAATTAACAAATGGAACTCAAATATATTAGTTAAGTACTACTGAAAAGATTATAAGCATTAAAACTTCAGCACTGTCCCAACAGATGCCGTGGCCTAGTGGTTAGTGATATCGACTCCCCCTCAGAGTGCGGGTTTGATCCCCAGCCCAGTTCAACCTTCATAAAATGTGTAAATGTAACACAAGCACTGATGTTGTAATAAAAGAACAGAAGAAAAGAAAAAAAAGTCAGATGGCTAGAAAGATGCAAGTCTGGTAAATAAAAGGAATAAAATTTCACCAATATTTTACATCAATTATAAATCTAACAAAGGTGTTTGAATTTAACTAATATTTTTAGTTATTCTTTAATTGTGAAAATTGGGTAAAATGTAATAAAAAGTTTTGGGTCAAATTTAATCAAATAAATTGAGTGCAAATTGTTACACTAATTTTTTTTGGTTAAATTTCAACAGTTTGTTTTTACAGTGCACTGCACACCTGACATTTTAGGGAAGATTTTTAAAAAATGTTGATGAGAATTTTTGTCCACATTTTTTAGCCATCGCATGATTTTTTTTTTTTTTTTAAACCTGCTTGACATGTGCAGTGGTTACTTGTGCAACCAGTTCATTTCTAATATTGTTGAAAGTGATGAAGGAATGATGAACACTGAGACTCTGCTGTAGACAGTAAAGTTGTACTCGGCCTCTAGGCTACACTTGTCTGTGACCAGAAAGTTTGGCGGTGTCGTTGTTCTTTAATTATCTCAGTTTTTCGTTTCTGAGTGCCGCTCTCATATTTTCTTTCCAACATGTTTCTTTGTCTTTGTCAAGTGCAGCTTGTATGAATGATACATGAACATCACGTGTCGCGTCAAGACCACCATCATGTTTACCCAGTCAGTGTCGCTTGCAATTTTGTGGGCCAGTACAGCTTAGGAATATTCTTGAATTTAAATAAAATCATATTTTTTACTGGCCAATAGGGGCTCCAGAACACACGAGGCCCCTAGGCTCAAGCCACAGCCTGTGCATTAATCCAGGTCTGGTTGTTGAGCTGCTGGGTGTCTTCTGCTCATGTTAGAGGAGAAGAAAGGCAAGAGGACCGCAAACATTTCAGTGGATGAAACGTCAAGTTGATATTTCTTTAATAGTTTTTTTGACTTATTTGATTTTCTCCCAACATCCTTTATTAAACTGGTATATGCTGAGATAACAAACCCCTATTTTATAGTGTTATTTTATTGGTTTCTCTTAATGTTTATAAATGGCCAACACTGATTCAGCAGAGTCTTTGCAGATTAACCCCCCCCCCCCCCCCCCCCCCCCCCC
>SSNR01000297.1:493919-508026 GCA_006937965.1 Callopanchax toddi
CCCCCCCCCCCCCCCCCCGCCATAGCTAATTAGTTACCTAAATGTGTATTTTTAAGTAGGCCAACAAGGGTAAAAACTTACTTTTGTCAGCATTAAAACATTTTAACAACATAAAATCATAGATAGAGTTGTGTCTGGGCTGTTTGCTCTGATAACTCGTCCCATACAGAGCTGGTTATCAGGGTTCTTATGATCCACAGCATGAATGTCAGTGCTTCTCTGTGATTTCAAACATTTAATCTATGTCTGTATTCATGATGACATCAATATAATTTCTTTAAATCCCTGTGTACATACATGCATTCCAACTTTTAGTTATTTGTAAAGAACTGTGTGAATCTTTACAGATGGTGTTTTAATAAAACCTAAAACCTTTATTTAAACTTCACAACACCTTTGTCCCATGTGACCCTGAACAAGTGAGTACAGAAAATGAGTGGATGACTTTTTTACATGACGCCTTTCTTCACAGGATCCACTCTCTGTTCTGTGTGCCGACACCTGCAGCACAGGAGGTACATCCTGATATACTTCCTAAACTTCTGGTCTCTGACGCCGTAGACGATCGGGCTCAGGAATCGAGGCAGAATGTAAACAATCAGATAATTAGCAAATCTGATTTCTAGGATCCGGCCTGGAAAAATGATGAGCAGAACAATCTCCACACTGGGGGAGATGTAGGAGAGCATGCACATGGCCAGCTGGACACCGTGAAGGAGGATGGTGTTTCTGGCTTTCTTGGCTGATGTTTTCTCGGTTGAATGGGCTCTGGCTGCAAACAGGATCTTCAAGTAGGTGAAGACCAGAATCAGAAACACGCAGGAGAAATAGATTATGTCAAAGGCTTTCCTTTTGTCTGCCAGGATCGGGTCTTTGAAAACGTTCTGACGTAAACAGAACACCGACTCATAAAAGAAGCTCAAAGGTTCAGTTGCTAGAGTCACAAACAGATCTGTGATATCTGGAGCGACACATATAAACCAAATCAGCCCGATGACCTGGAAAGTTCTCCTCACGGTGCAGATTTGAGGGTAACGTAAAGGTTCACAAATAGCAAAGTAGCGCTCTATGGCCATGCTGGCTAGGTTCACCGGGGTGGTTCTGGTGGTGAAGACCGCCAGCAGGATAAAGAAACAGCAGAAAGACACGTTGAGCTTATAGACGACGTAGCTGAGGATGAAAAGAGTGATGGTTACAGTCAGCTGAACGCCATCATTAATCACCATGTGGATGAAGAGGATGTAACGAGGATCTTCATAGAAAACCTGTTGGAAGAGACAAGAAATCTGAAGTACTATCTAAAGAAACTCAGGCAGACACCAGTCATATCTCACATGAAATGAATCATTAAAGAAACTGTTTTAGTGGGAAGAGAAAAAAGGCTTATGATAACTGATTTAATCTGACTTTTAGACATTTAAACAGCATTTCTCGAGCTTAAAAAGTGTTTGAAGAGGTTCAGTTAAATTAATTAAAGTAAAAAAGTCACTTTTATTTCTATAGCACCTTTCATAGAAATAAATCACAAAGTGCTTCACAAAAAACATCAGAATTAAAACATGATTAAAAGACAAAGAACCAAAAGCATCAAGATAAAAGACTATTAAAAACAAATAAAAATGATAAAAGACAGATTAAAATATTAGGATAAAATAAAAGATTATTAAAACAAATAAAAAAATAATAAAACAAATTAAAAATATAAATGAAAGCAGCATTAATTAACTTTCCTGCGTAGCTCCCTACTGCCCCCTACTGGTTAAAAGTGTAATTTCAACAATTTCTCAGTCGACTAGCGCAAACCCTCGCGGCCAGCGCTGACCCCCAGCGAGAACAAAGTTCTTGCTTCTTGTGGAGCATGAGGTGGCCTTGACTACATCCAAATAATTAATCGACCCAAATCCGAATGGATCTGTCGGGCTTCAGTTCGGATATTAGCGGGCAATAGCTCATGGAGGCGTTCTCCTGTGTAGGAGATGTTTTCGTGCGGGTCGCACGTCACCGGTTCTGGCAGAGTTATTTATTTAGCTGTGAGGTGGTGTTAGGGAAGTCTTATTTTGTAGGACATACTTTTCTACAATATTTCACCACGAGGTTAATAGTCAGACGTGAAACCCTCGCTGAAAGCATCACTCCTCCCTGACCGTTGCTACACCTCATAACTATGGCTGTAAAACAGGTAGTGACATCATCTAGGAGACCTACCCGCTCCTCAAAACTGTTTAGTGCGGTATCTGGCCAGTAGAGGGGTGTAGAGTGGTGGCAAATACGAAAATGGTCAAGTTTCTAACTTAAAAATCTATGAGATCAATTTTAATGCTCTAGCTTAAAGTGTAAAAAACTACTTAGTGTTGCTTTAAAACCCATAATGATCAAAGTACAAATGAAGATGGTTAAACACAAATGAAGGAACATAAGAGCAGTAATACATACATGCATACACACACACACACACACACACACACACACACACACACACACAAGGATTAAAACTGTTTCCCCCAATAAATAATTTCTTATAGTACGGTGGCTAAAAGAAAAACGGGATTGCTTTTTATGTATAATATAATTTATTCTTGATAGTGTCTGATTTAAACAAGTTTTTTTTTTTAGCATTTATGTCATATTCTGCATACATGCATTTGTTCATATATGAAAAACAACATTTCCTTCTAAATCACTATAAAAGAATATTTATAGAAATCACTATTTTAAATAAAATTTAAAGCATTTGAAAATTAAATGTTTTCGTGTTGATGCATTTTGTGTAAAAACTTCATATAAATACTTATAACTTATAGCTGTACGTATTTAATCTTTTTCTGTTTGACATACTGTTAAAACCACCTGTTGTCTGCTGGACGTTCTCTGTTTTAGAGTTTAAAAAAAACATGTTTTTAAGGGTTCTTAGTCACTCATCCTAGTAAGATCAAAGAAAAACAACTGAAGTTCCTTTTTATGTTTTTTTCCTGGACGAGTAAAATATGATTCCCCTATTTTATGTTATCAAAATAGTATTTATTATTTCAATAAAAAAACCTCATCCCAGATACGTTCCCTTGTTATTTGATCTTTATATCTGAGCAGCTGTTTGTGTTTCTTTGTTTACCTGGTGTTTAAAAAAGATGGCTACCAAAGTGATGTTGATGTAAGTGAGGAGGAACCAGACCAGAACCACAACCAGGTTCTTCACCAGAGCTGAGGCAAAAGTGTCCCTGATGAGCACAGACTGAAAGACAAAAGGGAAATAAAATCACAAAAAGAGATGTTCAAACAAAAGAGGTCAAAGTACACATTCAAGTTGAATCAAACTCTAGTTTGAATCTGAACAAAAAGTAAGCATAAACATCATTTATTGTTTTTTAGATTTGAACCTTTGACTTCATCTTACACAAGTTCTCCTTCTGCTCTGACCAGAGGTCATAAATCCGTCCATGTTCATAGACGAGAACTAATATTCATCCTGGAGGTTTGATAGAACGAGGTTTGCATTAAAGCTTATTATTTTTTCATTTTGGTAGAGCTGGGGTGTTATTCAGTAACAAAAAAGAAAAATTAAAGTCTTTACAGGGATCAGAAATGTAGTTTTAGTTATACATAAAACATGAGAGAACCTTAAAAACAATCCCAGCATGTATTGTCTGTGATGTTAGGATTAATTTTGAAGAAGACCTGTAGAAGCTGAGTCGTGTTTCCTCTGAAACCCACCGATGAGCTCATGTTTCATTCAGAGCTGAGAGAAGAACAAAATGCATCAAGTTAAAAGACAAAAGTTAAATGTTGAACTGTATTACCCCAATAGTGTTATCAACTTGATCTAAATAAAACAATTACCCATTAAATATTATTTTAAGGTGGCTGCACTCAGATTTGGTTGTTATTATTAAGAAAAACTTTTAATTCTGCAAATTGTTTTAATAAAACTATTGCATCGTTCATCTTTGGTTACTTTGTAGCTAAACTCAGCACAAAATACAAAACAAACAGGAATAATTACTTTTAGTGTTGGAAACTGTCAAAGCTCTGCTCATCCTGAAAGCTTTTTTTTTTTAAAATTATCTGAAATAAACCATAAGCTTAAATACAGTCATAAGAGAATATGCTAGCAGGTACAAACCACTACAATACAAAGATATAACCATATAAGATATATACAGTACATACTATATATAAAAACCAACAGAGAACATCTTTAGTGTGAACTAAAACAATACAGCAAGCTAGACTAAGTTCTAATTTAAAACGTAAATGTCTGACAAACCTCTCTGTTGAGATGTAGACCTCAGCTCAGGTACCTGACTTCATGTGAGACAGAGAGCAGTGAACGGAAGAGAGAAGAGACGAGTCTTTATAAAGACTAAAGAGTCAAGCACTCAGGGAAACTCTGATGATGAAGATGGTGAGAGATAGCTAGCTTCTCTGTAAAACTCCCAGAGTGCGTTGTTGTGCTCCACCAGCCTTCCAGGCTCACTCCTCCCAGTACACCACACCACAGAACAGGGCACTGGCCACTACAGTCTGATAGAGGGAGCACAATAGAGGCCTGCAGATGTTGAAGGATCTCAGCCGTCTTAAGAAATAAAGACAGCTTTGTCCCTGCTTGTACAGCATCATCATATGAGCAGATCAGTCCAGATATACTCCCAGGTACCTGGCTGGACATAATCTCTATGTCATCCCCTCAGACAACAGGAAGTGGTTTGAACCTCCATCTTAAAGCAATACTGAGCGACTTTTAACCAGTAGGGGGCAGTAGGAGGCTACGATTGAAAGTTTCATTTTTACTGTCGTAAATCATCTCACACGTGAACTTTTTCCAGCCCAGTCTGCCACAGCTTTCAGCTAATAATCTGTCAGACAAGTTGTTGTTTTTACATTTCTTTTGAATGTATAAATATTATAAGTTCATAAACAGTCTATCTTTCTCTCTCTGCCTCTCTCAGTTGTCCGAGCATACAGGTGTGCGTTTCAGGTGTGTGAGCAGAATAAAACGAACCATGTAATTCAGCACGAACCCGACGAGACTTTAGGGTCTGCTGGTGAGCAAAATCCCCTGGGTCCCTTGTGGACCAGCGAAGATCTGACGGACTTTTGGTCTCGTTTGGCTGGCGGCTGGCACAAAACATCGCGGCTAGGATAGCAGCTAGCTCCTGGGTGTAGGCTACTCCGGTCCGGTGTCGGCGTTTCATGCAGATCGTGCGCCATCGATTCCATGGATTTATTTACCTGTGAGGTGTTGTAGAGGAAGGCTTTGATTATCAGGTCGGTGTAGGAGAGATTAACCCAGGCGTAGCTGTGGGATGACGCCACCTGGTTCGGCCTCGGGTCTGCGCGTCAGCCAAGCCGCAGCTGGGAGTCACTGAGCCGGAGGAGAGTGCAGGGAGCCGCGGCTGTCCTGTCCGGGGTATGGGAACAACACGGCAGCGGTCCTCCGTCGCCACACCATTGGTCGTGGGGGGGTTGACCTGTCCGCTTCATAATCATCTTCCTCTCTCTGGTTTATTTTTACCTTCCGGCTTCACCGTGCTCGAGTCAGCTCGCAGAGACATTCAGGTCTTGTCAGGTTCGGGCTGAATTATTTATATCTTTATTTATCTGTGAGGTGGTGTTGAGGAAATCTTTCAGAACATTATTTTCTACTATATTTCAACCTGTAGTTAATAATCAGACTGGTTAAACTGTGAAATGCTTGCTGAAACAATCCCTCCTTGGCAGGAGTCCTCCCCCTAGCGTTGCTAGACCGGTTACTGTTGCCGTAAAGCAGAAAGTGACATCATCCTGGAGGTACGGGCCGAGGCTCAAAACTGTCTAGTGCGGTATCTGGCCAGTAGAGGGGTGCAGAGTGCTGTCAAACATGAAACTGGTCAAGTTTCTAACTAAATAATCATTGAGATCAATTTTAATGCTCTAACTTAAAGTGTTAAAAACTGCTCAGTATTGCTTTAAATGATATTTCAGTTCTAAACTATGATCTATGGGTAGAGTCCCACAACATCTGTCATTCTTCTGAAGACCCTCCTTCCTTCTATAGACCCCTTTGAATTCTTTCTGACCGGTGTACTTTTTCAGCCAATAAAATTCACATTTTCGCATTATGGGCTGTCAGTCAATGTGCATGCGCTTCTCACAAGTCTGTAGAGGTGGGGGCTGCAAGCACCCAGGATGCTCCGTGTCTCTCTGTTTACAGTGGTTGCTTTTCTATCAGTGCAAACTAGTCTGCCCATTCTCCTCTGACACCAGTGAAGCATTATTGTCCACACAACTGCCATTCACAACATTTTTCACTTTTAAGGTTCTCTGTAAACTCTAGAGATGGTTGTGGGTGAGCATGATGATGGCTATAGATCATCAGCTTCTGAAATACTCAAACCAGTCCCTCTCACACCAAGAATCATGCAACATTCAAACTCACTTAAATCTAATTTCATCCTCATTCTGATGCTGGGTTTGTATTTCAGCAAGTTGTTTTCACCATTAAGTTGCTGCCATGTGATTGGATGACCAGCTATTTGACTAACAAGAAATATAATAAGTGAACTTAACCAAGCAGCCGGAGTGTATTTAAGCATGTTTGAACCTAAAGCTTGCTACCAGTTCTTTCAGTTTGATTACCACTACATACTGCTTTTGTCTAAATGTTCACTGAGGTGAAATCAGTGTAAATGTGCCATGAAAATCAATGGAGTGCAACAAATACAGTATATTAAACTGAGCTGGGAAAAAACCCATAACATTCCATTTCCATGTAGAAAGGCCCCGACTAGGTGTCAAAACTTTCCATTCCATTCTGTTATTATGTGGGAAAATTTAATTCATCACAGAAAAAAAACCTGACATATATAAAATTGTTTTATTGGAATATTAAATCTAGATTTATTTAAGCATTTGTTTAGAAGTATCTTTGTTAGCAGGGTTAGAGGACAAAACTCAGCAAATGATTATAGGAAGGTACACTGAGAATAACAGGAAGGCACACAATGTTCACAGGATGATACACAGAATTAACAGGGTGGCAACCAGGGGATCTGACAGGGTATGAAGGAACTGGTGCAGTGTGACAGGCGATCAGAGGGATGAGGAGCAGCTGGGTGACTGGACTGAATGAGGAGCAGAAAGAACATAAATCATGACAAAAACACATTTATACTGAACAACAGTAAAATTGGCAAATGTTGACATAAAAACAAATTAAAATTCTAAAGAATACTCCACCCAAAAGTGATTTTTAAAATCTATTGCCGTATTCCCCATAGTGGGCAAAAACAATTTGTAACCAGACCAGTCGTTATCCTGATCCGGCAGTACTCCTTTAGCTTTAGCTTAGCATAAAACACTGTAAGTGAATGGTAACAACTAGCATTGTGAGAAAACAGTCCTTAAAATCACTCAGTAGTAATTCTGCTTAGTGACCTTAATAATCATATCGACTGCAAGTGAAAATAAAAAGTAACATGAAGGAATTACAGGAACAATTTTAGACTTGGGACTACTTTATGACAAAGAACAGCTGTAAGCCTCCGCTGAAAGGTGCATGGACATGAAGCAGCGCCCCCCCCCCCTGCCAGAAAAACCAGCATAGACCAGCATTGACAAATAAATCATGCTGGTCTTGATTTATATGCTGGTCATTGCTGGTTTAGCTGGTGGATCAGCATGATTCAATGCTGCTCTATGCTGGTTGAACTAATGGGTCAACCAATGGGGTGACCATGGTGCAGTGGCAAGAGAGATTGACTCCCATGACAGAGAGCATGGGTTCAAACCCTGGCCAGGCCATGTGTCAAAGCATCCTTGGGCAAGATAATGAAGCCCCCATCAACTACCTCCCGGGCGCCATCCTGAGCTGGCAGCCCACTCCTCCTCAAACAATGAGGATAAATTATTATTATTATAGACCAGCACCAAAACACAACATATGCTGGTAACCAGCAATGCTGGTTTTTGCAGGGCCAAAGACAACTACTTTCATAAATACAAATACTGACTACTAAGCTAAACCTGGTAATGTTTTTTGAAGATAACCTCTGTGCAGCTCGTGCCTTTGTGTTATTTTTTCTTTATCTGTGAGTTTTGAAAACAACGTGTGGATACATGTTTATGGAAGTAGGTGTCTTTGGGGCCGCTGCGTCATGTCCTTGTGCCTTTCAATGGAGGCTTACAGCTGTTCTTTGTCATAAAGTAGTCCGGAATCTAAAATAGTACACTTAATTCCTTTGTGTTACTTTTTATTTTCACTTGCAGTCGAAGTGTTTATTGAGGTCACTAAGCAGAATTAGTATCACTACTGAGTGAGTTTTAAGGACTTTTTTCTCACAATGCTAGTTGTTACCATTCACTTACATTGTTTTCTGCTAAGCTAATGCTAAAGGAATACTGCTGGATCAAGACAACGGCTGGGCTGGTTACAAATTGTTTTTGCCCACTTATCTATGAGGAATATGGCAATAGACAAATAAAACAGAAGAAATTTGCGTGCATGGAGTATCCCTCTAACTGGTAAAATAAAATATCTTTTCATAGGTCAGTATGCAAAAAAAATAAAAAATAAACACAAAATCACATGAGATTAAAGACTTTTAACACAAACAGTGCCAGAAATGGAAATGGATTAAAATTATATTCATCCTCAGATGCCTTATGCAGGTTTAGAATGCTAGCTGAGTTTTCTCTGAAGGATGCAGCTGGTGCCTGCTCTAATGTTACACAGCAGGTATTTTTTGAAATACTCTTTAAAAGTCTTGTCTCGCAGCCCATACACAATGGGACTGACAAACCTGGGAAGAATTTGGACAAAGACATACCAAAAATATTGTAAATGAGGTAAATATTGAGGGGAAACAACCATCATAGATGTTTTCACCATAGGGTCTACATATGTTATCATGCACATTAGGAGCTGAAAGCCATGGATCAGGATAGTGTTCCTGGCCTTCTTCACATTTCCATCACCAGAATTAACTGATCGAGCAACAAAGAAAATCCTGAAGTAGGTAAAAAAGAGAGTGAACCAAACTACAGTTAAATTAAATATATAGAAAATTGTCCTCTTTTGCAAACTTACTGGGTGTTGGAACACAATACCATCATTACAGATTGTTAAGGGAAAAAATAGCCATAATGGATTTGTTGCCAGATTAATAAATATATCAGGGACAACCGACACTGAGCTCAAAATCCAAATACAACCAATCAGAATATACGTTCGTTTGATGGTGCAGAGTTCAGCGTGTTGCAGAGGGAAACTTACAGCAATGCAGCACTCCACAGCCATTACAGCTAAATTAAAAGGTGTGTTTAGAGTGGTGAAAAGAGCAACAATAATAAGAGGTAGACAGAGAGCAGCATTGATTTGATAGAAGACGTAACTAAAGATGAGCAGGCTGATTGATGCTGTGAGCTGGATCATGTCGTTCACCACAAGATGGATGTACAGGATGTAACGAGGACTTGTGTAAAATATCTGAAAGAGAAAAGATATCCCTTAAGTTTAAACTAGGGATGCACCGATACTGATACCAATATCGGTATCGGGCCGATAACGATATCCTGTACTCGTTAAAGTTAAAAAAGACGAGGAACCAATAGCGGTATTGTTATCGGCCCGATACCCTCTATTCGTTAAAGTTAAAAAAGACGAGGAACCAATACCAGTATTGTTATTGGCCTGATACCAATATCCTGTACTCGTTAAAGTAAAAAAAGACGAGGAACCAATAGCGGTATTGTTATCGGCCCAATACCAATACCCTGTACTCGTTAAAGTTAAAAAAGACGAGGAACCAATAGCAGTATTGTTATCGGCCCGATACCGATACCCTGTACTCGTTAAAGTCAAAAAAGACGAGGAACCAATAGCGGTATTGTTATCGGCCCAATACCGATACCCTGTACTCGTTAAAGTAAAAAAAGACGAGGAACCAATAGCGGTATTGTTATCGGCCCTATACCGATACCATGTACTCGTACTCATTAAAGTTAACCGATACCAGGAACCGATACCAATACAATTGCTTTGACTGCGGTCAGAAGGTGGCTTCACTAACTTGTCAGTTCTGTTGTAGTTTTCTAGGTTAATTGCTATGAGAAGCTGTTGAACTAAAGAGGAATTGTGGTTATTAGTGGAAAACTGCAATAGTTTCACACAAAATGTTTCTTTTTCACATAAACATTTAACTTGTATGATAATTTTTAATAATATATATATATATTTTAATCTAATTCACCCTCATTTGCAAGCAGAGAAGGAAATAAAACCTGTCTTAATTGCATTTTTGTGTGTGGTAGAAGTATCGGTACTCCCTAAAAAGTGGTATGGCTTCATCCCTAATTTAAACACTTTGAATATCTAACTAATTGACACCACTGATAAGGTTTCATAAATTATTTTACTGATAATTTAGCAGCATTCAAAAACAATGAAAACAAATGCTGACCTGGTGTTTCCTGAAGGTGTGAACCAGTGTGCCATTGATGTAGTTGACGATGAGACCGAGAGCGACGGCGATCACATTTCTGACTACAGATGTGGTGGTGTTGCTTCGATAGTTCCAACTGCTCAACACATTATAAGACGAAGAATTCATGGATTGGATGAAAAATCTTGTCATCGAAATAAAAAGAGAACATGTTAAATTCCAAATTTAATCCTCAAATTTTAAAATTTTATCCTAATTAACAGAAAATATTCTTTTATCCCCAAATCAACAAAGAAAACATTCACAAAAATAATAAGCTGTGCAAATATATGTAGTTAGTAGCTTATGGATTTTATTTATTTGATGGTTTAAACATACACACACACATATATAATTGCCTCATCAGTTTAATTATCTTTATTATAAACCAATTTCATTAGCTTTTCATACTTGCCTCTACAGTGAACTATGGTAGACAATCATTCAATGACAGATTTTATTGTGGCAGGACTTCATCACTCATTTTAATGTGATTTTCTAGGCAACATAAGGTAATTTATTACCTTGTTAAATAATTGCTACATGAGTCATCATATAATAATCATTTTCAATGACTTACAGAAACTTATAAACTTTTGAAATACTTGGTTCATCCCTTAAATGTGTACTACTGAATATATATTAATAATAATATTTCATTCTAATTCAGTATAAAATGTATGACAGAAATAGTACGCGTTGAATGCACAAAGTCATGAACCAACACAAAGTAAAATTAAAGTAGTTGATCTTAGTTCTCACCTCTGATGGATCACTTCAGACTCCACTGTAACCTGCAGAAAATGAGACAGAAACATGGCTGATGCTTTTTTATGTTTGATCTAGATGTTAAGCCCTGCCAACATGTGATGCAACAATACCATCCTCTCATGTATTAATTAATTGTCTAATAGGAATTGGATCATGTTTGTGTGTGTGTTCACTATTGTCGTAACTTCATATTCTCCAAAACAGAGAAGATTTTCACCCCAGATCTTCACAATCTCAGTGAAACGGTTCTCATTATGGTTTTCAACAGCTAGTTTATTCGACTGGGCTTATTTTTTTTATTTGTCATTCACACACCTTATACACACAGTGCATCCTTTAAACAAAAAGTTGTTGCAATAGCTCAGGCAAATATATAAAAGCAGTAATTCATGTTCTCAATAAATACAAACACAGTAGGAACAACTGGTGAGGATTAAAAAAAGAGAAACATTCATGATTTCTGTTCACAACATATGTTTAAAAAAAGCTAGAGAACAACACCAACACCTAATCCTGTTTGACTATAAACTCTTTGACCCTGTCCCTCCATGCTGTCTTCTGGGAAATGCTCAGGAAGTTCTGCAGTCCTTTTCACTTTCTGACTTCAGTCAACTTCAGGTCACTTTCTCTTCACTGCCTGCAGGGTCTGCACAATAGTGCACAGATAGGCACAGTCATATGGCCTATCTGTCTCAACATTTAGTCCAATTGGCAACAGTATGAAGCAGGACTGAGTGCTTAAGCAAACACTTGTTTTGATTATGTTGCAGCTGTTTTGATTTGTGCCCCACCCTTTTCCAGAAGTGTGTATCAGATACCAGACAGACGGAGGCCATTTTAATGTGCAGTGCCTGAAGGCCCAATCAAAGGCATCCAGTCAGTGGAGTAGATTTGCTCTTGACTGGTGGGGACCAGGATGGGACATGGAGCGGGGGGGTGGGGGGGGGGGGGGGGGGGGGGGGGGGGGGGTGTAGAGGAGTTGAGCGTGCGCTAAAGCAGGAAGTGCAGATTAAAGCAATCAGTCCTGTAACGCTGGTCCCGGTCTGGACCAGCCAAAAATGACCATCATCAGGAAAATGCCTGATGGCCAGTCCAGCCTGGTCCACATCCAGACCTGGAGCAGATGCCGTCGCCGTGAGAGGCTCGCACTGGTAGATCCAGACACATATGCCTTCTTACCTGGACACAGGTTCATCCGCAGACTCTGCGCACAGCCCCTGGTCTGCAAATTTTATTGGTTATTTAGAACCAGATTAATTTAACCAACCAAACCAATTTAGCGCTGTCGTACAGGACGCTCCGTGTGTTTCTCTGCCATCTCAGCCGTTCACTGAGGACTCACAGCTCATTTCTACTAAAAACCTACCCATTCTCCAGCTAAAGATGGATTTATTTTTATTTTAAACCTTTCACCTCACAGAATGGCAAGGCTTGACAGGATTATGCGTTTATTTTGGTCAGAAAGTTCATCCAGGGCCGAGTCAAGTTCAGCTTCAGAGTCCAGCAGCAGCTCTCTGCTAACAGAGCTAATATCAGAAGCAGCAGGGACAGAGAGGGCTCATCAGACCCTCGTAGTATTGTTGGAATAAGATTGTGAACTGTGAGTGATTAAACCCTACACATTGAGCTGTACAGTTCATGTCCGAAGTATATGCGCCGCGTGCACGCGCGCACACGCGACCGGACGCGCGTGTCGAGATGTTTTGAGGAGGAGCCTTTGGACACTAGATTCAAAAACTGCTCTCCTGATGAAATCCTCCAGAGTGCGGCTTTAATATTTCCATGGCAACATTTCTAAGACAATCCAGTTGAAAAGGTGGCCCAGACTCGATGTCCTCCACTGCCCTTGGGACACTCAAAACACTGCTGGAGGTGGGAGTTGAAAACCATCTTAACAGATTATTCCACCAGGCATTCCCGGCAGATCCTCACTATACATTTGGGTTTCCAATTCTGTGTTGTTTCATCCCCTGGCATCTGATCCAACTTATCACCAGGTGGCGATCAGTTGACAGCTCCACTTCTCTCTTCATCCGAGTGTCCAAACATATAAGTCAGATGATATGACTACAAAGTCTATAATCGACCAGCAGCCTAGGGTGCCCTGGTACCAAGTGTACCAATGGGTCTCCTTAAGTTTGACCATAACGTTTGTTATGGCCAAACTGTGACTTGCACAGAAATGAAAAATATGCTGGCAGACTACATATATACATGCAATATGAAAACCTATACAAATATTTGCAATAAAATCAGCTGCTCTACTTGTCGACCTGTTGACCACACGAGCAGTGGACCAGAAACCCTCATGTCTGAGATGGTTTCCATCCATTTATCCATCCATCGATCCATCATCCATTGATTATCTATCCATCCATCATCCATGGAATTATCTTTTTTTCAGTTTTTCCAACAAATGAAACCTCGCCTCGCCTTCCTCCGCTTATCCGGGTCCGGGTCGCGGGGGCAGCATTCTAAGTCGGGCAGCCCAGGCCACCTTCTCCCCGGCCAAGTCCACCAGCTCCTCAGCTGGGACGCCCAGGCGTTCCCAGGCCAAACTGAAGATGTATTTCCTCCAGCTTGTCCTGGGTCGACCTGGGGGCCTCCTGCCGGCAGGACATGCCCAGAACACCTCCCGAGGGAGGCGTCCAGGAGGCATCCTTACCAGATGCCCGAACCACCTCAACTGGCTCCTTTCGATATGGAGGAGCAGCGACTCTACTCCGAGTCTCTCCCGGATGTCCGAGCTTCTTACCCTATCCCTAAGGCTGAGCCCGGCCACCCTGCGGAGGAAACTCATTTCAGCCGCTTGCATCCGCGATCTCGTTCTTTCGGTCACTACCCAAAGCTCATGACCATAGGTGAGGATTGGGACGTAGACC
>SSNR01000297.1:508433-525069 GCA_006937965.1 Callopanchax toddi
CCGAGATACTTGAACTCCTCCACTTGAGGCAGGACCTCTCTCCCGACCCGGAGTTGGCAATCCACCTTTTTCCGGTCGAGAACCATGGCCTCAGATTTGGAGGTGCTGATCCTCATCCCAGCCGCTTCACACTCGGCTGCGAACCTTCCCAGCAAGAGCTGAAGGTCAGAGCTCGATGAAGCTAGGAGGACCACATCATCCGCAAAAAGCAGAGACGCGATTCTCCTGTCACCAAACTCAACACCCTCCACACCACGGCTGCGCCTAGAAATCCTGTCCATAAAGGTTATGAACAGGACCGGTGACAAAGGGCAGCCCTGGCGGAGTCCAACCCTCACTGGGAACAGGTCCGACTTACTGCCGGCTATGCGGACCAGACTCACACTCCTCTGGTACAGGGACTGAATGGCCCTTAACAAAAGACCATCCACCCCGTACTCCTGGAGCGCCCCCCACAGGGTGCCCCTGGGGACACGGTCATAAGCCTTCTCCAAATCCACAAAACACATGTGGATTGGTTGGGCAAACTCCCATGACCCCTCCATCACCCTAGCGAGGGTAAAGAGCTGGTCCACAGTTCCACGACCAGGACGAAAACCACATTGCTCCTCTTCGATCTGAGGTTCAACTATCGACCGGAACCTCTTCTCCAGTACCCTGGAGTAGACCTTTCCAGGGAGGCTGAGGAGTGTGATCCCCCTATAGTTGGAACACACCCTCTGGTCCCCCTTCTTAAAAATGGGAACCACCACCCCGGTTTGCCACTCCATAGGAACTGCCCCCGATGACCACGCAATGTTGCAGAGACGTGTCAGCCACGACAGACCTACAACATCCATTGCCTTGAGATACCCAGGTCGGATCTCATCCACCCCTGGGGCTCCGCCGCTGCGTAGTTGTTTGACTACCTCAGCGACTTCTGCCCCAGAGATTGGACAGTCTGTCAATGAAATGAAACAACAAATGAAACAAATAAAAAAATATGTATGTGTTCTCAAGCCACTTTGTCCTCCAGTGAGGGTCTTGGGGAGCTGGTGAGAGGCAGGGGACACCATGGACAGGTCTCCAGTCCATCACAGGGACACACAGGTCTCACAACCAGCCACACTCTCACTCACACCTAGGGACAATTTAGAGTCACCACCATGCAAATTTGAAAAATGGTTGTGAGTTATTTTTAATTGTTAATTGGTGAAACAAAATTTCACAAGCATTCAGTAAAGAAAATCACATTTAAAAAGTCTTTAAACAGGAACTGTGTCAGAAATGTGAATCAGATAAAACCTTTTTCTTCCTCAGATGCCAGCAGGGCGTAGTAAAATCACTCAGCGCTGAGCAGGTGTCAGTTGATTTATCTGACACAACATTAGCTAAAGCTTCCCTCAAGGAGACAGTTTGTTTCGTGCTCTAATGCCACACAGTAGATATTCTTTTAAATACTGTTTAAATGCGTTGTCTCGCAGCCCGTACACAATGGGACTGACAAACCTGGGGAGGATATGGGCAAGGATGTACCAAAAATAGCGTAACTGGGCTTTAGACTGAGGGAAAACAACCACAATAGAATTTTTAACCATAGGGTCGACGTATGTTAGCATACACAACAGGAGCTGAAAGCCATGAAGCAGGATGGTGTTTCTGGCCTTCTTTTTAGTTTTATCAACAGACTTAGCTGCTTTAGCAGCAAAGAAAATCTTAAAGTAGGTAAAGAAGAGAGTGAACCAAACTATAGTTAAATACAATATATAAGTAACCGTCCTCTTTTGTAAACTTACAGGATGTCGGAACATATTTTCCTTATCACAGACTGCTATGGAATAAAATAACCACAGTGGATCGGCTGCCAGGTGAATAAATATATCGGGCATAATTGACACTGCACTTAAAACCCAAATACAGCCAATCAGAAAATACGTCCGTTTGATGGTGCAGAGTTGAGCGTGTCTCAGAGGGAAACATACAGCGATGTAGCACTCCACAGCCATCACGGCTAAGTTTAACGGAGTGTTCTGGGTGGTGAAAACAGCAGAAACAATAAGGAGACAGCAGAGCGAAGCATTCATATTGTTGAAAACAAAACTAAACACAAGCAGACTGATTGATGTGGTGAGCTGGAGCATGTCGTTCACCACGAGATGGATGTACAGGATGTAACGAGGATTTGTGTAAAATATCTGAAAAAGAGGAGAAGTCATTTATTTTTACTACTTTGAATTTCTAGTTTTTATTCACTAGCGATGATGATATAGAAATAATAATAACAAATACTGACCTGATGTTTTCTGAAGATGTGAAGCAGCGTGGCATTGATGTAGTTGATGATGAGGCCGAGAGCGACGCCGATCACAATTTTGGCTGCAGCTGTGCTCATGTCCGGAGGAATCAGACTGCTTGACGCATTGTTATAAGTTGAGGCATTCATGGAGTTGATAGACTATCCCGTCCTTAAAATAGGAGAAGAATACATCAAACATGAAATGGTCACTAGCTTTGATGATTAATTAATGAAAATTTAAATGAAACCAAAATAATCTTGTTGGATGATAAACACATACAGTGTATTATTTGTATTCAATGTTACAGATTTAATAGATTTGAACATTATCTTATTAAAAAAAACAACTAATTACATCAAATATAACTAGCCTCTGGATTTCATAGCACTTTGACATGAAAAACATTTGATTTTATTGTATTTTAAATATCTGCATAGTTGGTTGGAAGATGAGCAGAGAGTGAACCAGGGAGGGACAGAAACATGGATAAAATGTATATAAAACAACCGAGAGAGTTCACCGATCCATTATGAGACATCCACCAGTAGCTTACAGTTTATACCAAAAGGATGATTCAGTGTCACCTAACCCAAATTTACACTGCAAAAACTGATTTCTAAGAAAGTAAAATAGCCTTGTTTTTAGACATTTTGACTTATTTTTGTCTAAAAAGAAAATATATTCTTACAGTCCTACTTGAAATAGGCCAAATTTTCTTAAATATGGTCACATGTTCTAGTTTTGAGCAAAAAAAATCTGCCAATGCTTGGTTAGATTCCTTAAAACTAGCAAATTGTTCTAAATGCAGAACATTTTGCAATTTTTAAGGAATCTAGCAAAGAAATTTTGCTTACCCCATTGGCAGATTCTTTTGCTCAAATCTAGAAAATGTGACCATATTTAAGAAGATTTGGCCTATTTCAAGTAGGGCTGTAAGAATATACTTTCTTTTTAGACAAAATGTCTAAAAACAAGGCTATTTTACTTTCTTAGAATTCAGTTTTTGCAGTTTAAACTTTAAAAAAAAATGCTTCATGGTGACATTTTTTGAGAGTGAAACAGTAGAGGAGTGAATTGGATGAACCCAGTATTATCCAGATGAAATAGAATTGTGTGTATTAAGAATAAAAAGCCTATTTGTTGTCACTGAAAACGAGTTTTAAAGTCAATGTCTGCAATGATATATCATGTCTGTGCTGTTTGCACGGAAAATCTCAATATCACTCTCATTAATAAAGTAAATTACTTTGACAATTTACATGATTAAATGCTGTCCTCATGGTGAAATCTTTTCCAGGGAAATCTTTTCTGAGAAGACAAACAGAAGCACATTCTGCACAAAGGCAGGGCTGTAGGAAAGCAGCATCTGGGTGCTGAACACCTCCAGACCTGACCTGCCCTCAACACAATATCTGTAGTAAATATGGAAACAAAAACATTACACAGCAAATTCTTTATCAGCTGGTATCAGAATATGGGGAGACATTATAACGTTAGAAGCAGTTAAAGCTCTGCTGTTTTTATTTGGTGTTTGAATGTGAGCCTGAAACAACAGGAGTGGAAAGAACTTACTGTAAATGTATTAGTGTTTCCTTGTTTTGATGATTTTTCTAATACTGTCCTAACTTCTTCTGAATTGTGGTTTCAAACAACACATTTTACAACATATTTTTCTATTCTATTTGCATTTTTAGCCTTAAATATGACAAAAGTTTATAAATGGTATTTAGCCCAGCAACACTTTTATTAGTAGTACTTCATTGGCTTAGTAAATTGACGATTTTATTGATTTTCTGACAAACAACAAGATGAGAAAGATGAAAGTCAAGAAACTTTTCAAATTCTCAAACAATCTGATTTGTTAACAAGAATCTATTTTAATTTTAATTACTCTTTGTAGTAAAACCAACTCAAATACATATTAAACACTTTCAGTGAATTGCAGCATCCTTGGAGATATAAGACGTGTAACAAGTTACAACAAATGTTAACATTAAATGCAGATTTAAAACATAAAAATCATGCACAACTTGAAAGTTGATAAATGGGACTATAGAAGGAGCAGACCAAACAAGTTCTCACCTCAGATAGATCACTTCAGGCTCCACTTTGACCTTCAGGAAATGAGAGTGAGAAATGGCTGAGGTGTTTATGTTTGGGCTTGATGTTAAAAGTCCTGTAAAAGTGTGACGTATTGACAATATCCTCCCATGTATTAATTAGTTGTTTGGAAGCGGTTGACTTTGTCATGTGATATTAAACCAAAACACTTCCAGGAATGAAAAAACAAAAAAACAGTGCAAAAACATAAAATTACAATTCAAACTGCAGGATTTCTGTTCCTTCCTATGGAGCCCAGCAGGGGTCAGGTGTCCAAATAAACTTGAGGTCCTAAGACATCCAGTGCAGGTTTGTAATCCTTTCCCTCAGTTTAGTAGTGATGGGATTTATGTCTCTTTGAAGGGAGCTGATCATTGGGGAGCCGTTCACCTCAAAGAGTCGTTAAAAAACTGTCTCTTTTATTGTTTTTTGTTTGTTTACTTTTTGCAAAATTTTGAAAGAAAATGTCACGTGGAACCATGTTTGGGGACATTCTCTGTTGCGACACCTATGTGTGCATTGCTAATTAGCTCCCCCAATAGAACTGATGGTTTTATGTTGTTATTGATGTTTTAAATAAAGAGTGAATGTCATAGAATACTGCCTCCCGGCCTTAAAGGTCACAGTTAATACAAAAAAAAAAAAGAACAGTTCTTTACAAGCACTCAGTTTCTCCTCGTTCATGAACCTCACATCGCTACGGTTTAGAAAAACCATTGCATGGATTTAAGCATTGGGCTGCAGTTTGGAAAAGCTGGACAGATAAAAATTTATTTTTATTTCCAATATTAATATGTACAAACCAGTGTTGTTAGAATAGGACTATTTGTAAAATTAAGTGTTATACTACTATAATCAGCAGCAGTTCAGTGATTCTGGTAACATTACAGAATGCAACTCAGAAGTTTTTAAATATTTATATTATTTATAATAATTTCTGTTCTAAGTGATGTAGCATAATCAGCTCAAGCCTATAGATATTTGAGGTGACTACAGTGACACTGCAGTTTGTAGAAGTTTAGTTAGTGAATCTTTAATTTAGTGTATCCCAGTCAAATATGAGCCGCCAACAGGGACATTATTCCAAATGATCTTTCATACACATGTGAAAACATCTCATGCACATGTGAAAACCTCACACATGTGAAAACATCTATAATAATAATGCATCAGTTTTATATAGCGCTTTTCTAGGTCACTCAAAGATGCTTTACAGAGTTGCATTATTCATTCACAGTCATTCTCACCGGTGGTGGTAAACTACGACTAACGTCTGTAGCCACAGCTGCCCTGGGGCAGACTGACAGAAGCGAGACTGCCATTCTGTGCCATCGGCCCTTCTGACCACCACCAATATTCACACACAGTCACACTCACATTCACACAGGCAAGTTGGGTGAAGTGTCTTGCCCAAGGACACAACGACAATCTAACCCAGCCAGAGCTGGGGATCGAACCGGTGACCCTCTGGTTACCAGACCGGCCACTCTCCCAACTGAGCTAGTGCCGCCCCATCTCATATGTACATGTGAAAATCTTTCATACACACACGTGAAAACAAAACCTCTCATACACATGAAATTCCTCTCACAAAAACATGAAAAAAACTCACTTGTCAAATAATCTCTTTCAAATATTTAAAAACTAGAAGTTTATTTCACATGTGTGTAACGTGAGTTTTTTTACACGTGTTTATGGGTTTTGTTTTCACATGTGTATTGAATATTTTCACATGTGTGTACGAGAGGTTTTCACATGTGTGTATTAAAGATTTTCACATGGGTGTATGAGAAGTTTTCACATGTGCTTATGGAAGGTTTTCACATGTGTGTATGAGAGGTTTTCACATGTGTGTATAAGAGGTTTTCACATGTGTGTATGAGAGGTTTTCACATGTGTGTATGAGAGGTTTTCACATGTGTGTATGAGAGGTTTTCACATGTGTGTATAAGAGGTTTTCACATGTGTGTATGAGAGATTTTCACATGTATGTATGAGAGGTTTTCACATGTGTTTATGAGAGGTTTTCACATTTATTTGAGGTTATCACATGAGTGTATGAAAGGTTTTCACATGTGTTTATGAAAGGTTTTCACATGTATTTATGAGAGGTTTTCACATGTGTTTATGAAAGGTTTTCACATGTATTTATGAGAGGTTTTCACATGTATTTATGAGAGGTTTTCACCTGTGTTTATGAGGTTTTCACATGAGTGTATGAAAGGTTTTCACATGTGTTTATGAGAGATTTTCACATGTGTTTATGAAAAGTTTTCACATGTATTAATGAGAGGTTTTCACATGTGTTTATGAGGTTTCACATGTGTTTATGAGAGGTTTTCACATGTGTTTATGAGAGGTTTTCACATGTATGTATGAGAGGTTTTTACATGTATTTATGAGGTTTTCACATGTGTTTATGAGGTTTTCACATGAGTGTATGAAAGGTTTTCACATGTGTTTATGAGAGGTTTTCACATGTGTTTATGAGAGGTTTTCACATGTAAGTATGAGAGGTTTTCACATGTATTTATGAGAGATTTTCACATTTATTTATGAGGTTTTCACATTTATTTATGAGAGGTTTTCACATTTATTTATGAGAGGTTTTCACATGTATTTATGAGAGGTTTTCACATGTGTTTATGAGGTTTTCACATGAGTGTATGAAAGGTTTTCACATGTGTTTATGAAAGGTTTTCACATGTATTTATGAGAGGTTTTCACATGTGTTTATGAAAAGTTTTCACATGTATTTATGAGAGGTTTTCACATGTGTTTATGAGAGGTTTTCACATGTATGTATGAGAGGTTTTTACATGTATTTATGAGGTTTTCACATGTGTTTATGAGGTTTTCACATGAGTGTATGAAAGGTTTTCACATGTGTTTATGAGAGGTTTTCACATGTGTTTATGAGAGGTTTTCACATGTATGTATGAGAGGTTTTCACATGTATTTATGAGAGATTTTCACATTTATTTATGAGGTTTTCACATTTATTTATGAGAGGTTTTCACATTTATTTATGAGAGGTTTTCACATGTATTTATGAGAGGTTTTCACATGTGTTTATGAGGTTTTCACATGAGTGTATGAAAGGTTTTCACATGTGTTTATGAAAGGTTTTCACATGTATTTATGAGAGGTTTTCACATGTGTTTATGAAAAGTTTTCACATGTATTTATGAGAGGTTTTCACATGTGTTTATGAGAGGTTTTCACATGTATGTATGAGAGGTTTTTACATGTATTTATGAGGTTTTCACATGTGTTTATGAGGTTTTCACATGAGTGTATGAAAGGTTTTCACATGTGTTTATGAGAGGTTTTCACATGTATGTATGAGAGGTTTTCACATGTGTTTATGAGACGTTTTCACATGTATTTATGAGAGGTTTTCACATTTATTTATGAGAGGTTTTCACATTTATTTATGAGAGGTTTTCACATGTATTTATGAGAGGTTTTCACATGTGTTTATGAGGTTTTCACATGTATTTATGAGAGGTTTTCACATGAGTGTATGAAAGGTTTTCACATGAGTGTATGAGAGGTTTTCACATGTGTTTATGAGAGGTTTTCACATGTATTTATGTGAGGTTTTCACATGTATGTGTGAGAGGTTTTCACATGTGTTTGAGGTTTTCACATGAGTGTATGAAAGGTTTTCACATGTATTTATGAGAGGTTTTCACCTGTGTTTATGAGAGGTTTTCACATGAGTGTATGAGAGGTTTTCACATGTGTTTATGAGAGGTTTTCACATGTATTTATGTGAGGTTTTCACATGTATGTGTGAGAGGTTTTCACATGTGTTTGAGGTTTTCACATGAGTGTATGAAAGGTTTTCACATGTATTTATGAGAGGTTTTCACCTGTGTTTATGAGAGGTTTTCACATGAGTGTATGAGGTTTTCACATGTGTTTATGAGAGGTTTTCACATGTATTTATGTGAGGTTTTCACATGTATGTGTGAGAGGTTTTCACATGTGTTTGAGGTTTTCACATGAGTGTATGAAAGGTTTTCACATGTATTTATGAGAGGTTTTCACCTGTGTTTATGAGAGGTTTTCACATGAGTGTATGAGGTTTTCACATGTGTTTATGAGAGGTTTTCACATGTATTTATGTGAGGTTTTCACATGTATGTGTGAGAGGTTTTCACATGTGTCTGAGGTTTTCACATGAGTGTATGAAAGGTTTTCACATGTATTTATGAGAGGTTTTCACCTGTGTTTATGAGAGGTTTTCACATGTGTGTATGAGGTTTTCACATGTGTTTATGAGAGGTTTTCACATGTGTTTATGAGAGGTTTTCACATGTGTTTGTGAGAGGTTTTCATGTGTGTTTATGAAACGTTTTTATATGTGTGCAGGGCTGGACTTGGTCAGTAAAACGGCCCTGGCATTTTTGGTCGCGGCAGCCCGGAATGAGGTGCTGTTTGGTCTGGGGGTGGGGTCTGTGATCTGCAGGCTTGTGAGGCATGCGTGGGTTTGTGAGCATTTGCAGCCTTGCTCCGTACCAGTGATCTGCAATGGGAGGTGCAAACTGAAACAAGCCACTCAGATAATGGGCTGCGCGCAAATAGCCCGTGATGAACCAGACTGGCCCAGCAGGTATTGTCTGCTATGTCAGATGGCCAGTCCATGCAAGCATGTGTGTCCATCCATCCATCCATTTTCTGTAGCCGCTTAGTCCTCCACAGAGGGTCGCGGGGGGAGCTGGTGCCTATCTCCAGCGGTCAGGGGGCGAGAGGCGGGGGACACCCTGGACAGGTCGCCAGTCCATCGCAGGGCCACACAGAGACGAACGAGACAAACAACCACGCACCCACTCACACCTAAGGACAATTTACCAGCCCAATTAGCCTGACAGTCATGTCTTTGGACTGTGGGAGGAAACCGGAGTACCCGGAGGAAACCCACGCACGCACGGGGAGAACATGCAAACTCCACGCAGAGAGGCCGCAGAGCCGGGATGCGAACCCACGACCTCCTTGCTGCGAGGCAACAGTGCTAACCAACTGCGCCACCATGCAGCCAAGCATGTGTGTATGAAAGGTAATTTGGAATAATGTCCCTGGTGGCCCCTCATACTTAAACATCCACTAAATTAAACAAAAAGTTTAAATTTTTCTTTTACAAGTGTTGCTGAATAATCAAAAAAGGCAGGCTGGTTCCTCCTATGAGTTTAGTGGCCACAGGATAATTTAGAATGAGTTTTTTTTAACATAGCAGGGAGTGGGGGTTAGGGGGTATCAACTCCCACTGCCAAGTGAGCGTGCCTTCATTGTGTTATCAAAGTTATCAAATTGTTTTGAAATAATTACAAAAAATAATTGGCAAAAACAATTTTTTTACAGTTCCATATCCATAAAATTATTTTAAAAGCATGTGACAAAGACTTGAACAGTGTAAAGAATGTGAACAAGATAAAAACATATTCTTCCTTAGCTGCTTGAAGGTACATTTTTAAAACACGTTGGTGATGAAGTAACAGTCCACATTTACATTGATGTTGAGAAGGTGCAAACATTGTGGTTTCAGTGGATCAGATATTCACAACACATTTACCTCAAGGATACCGTTTGTTGCCTGCTCTAATGTTACACAGCAGATTGTTTTTAAAATACTGTTTAAAAGTCTTGTCTCGCAGCCCATAAACAATAGGACTGACAAACCTGGGGACAATATGGATGAAGACATAGTTAAAATATTGTAAATAAGATAACTGTTGAGGGAGGAGGCCCACCATAGAATCTTTTATCAGAGGGTCTACATACACTAGCATGCACAGCAGGAGCTGGAAGCCATGGAGCAGGATAGTCTTTCTGGCCTTCTTTGCATTTCCATCAACAAGATTAACTGCTCTAGCAGCAACGAAGATCTTGAAATAGGTAAGGAAAAGAGTGAGCCAGACTACTGTTAAGTAAAATATAGAAGTAATGTTTCTCTTTAGTATACTTACTGGGTGTTGGAACAGAGTGTCCTTATGACAAATTGTTAAGGGAACAAATAACCATAGTGGATCAGCTGCCAGCTGAATGAATACATCAGGCACAACTGACACGGAACTCAAAATCCAAATACAGCCAATCAGAGTATATGTTCGTTTGATGGTGCAGAGTTCAGCGTGTCTCAGAGGGAAACATACAGCGACGTAGCACTCCACAGCCATTAAAGCTAAATTTAACGGAGTGTTCTGGGAGGTGAAAACAGCAGCAATAATAAGGGGTAGACAGAGAGAAGAGTTCATGTTGTAGAAAATATAACTAAAGACAAGCAGGCTGATCGATGCTGTGAGCTGGATCATGTCGTTCACCACGAGATGGATGTACAGGATGTAACGAGGATTCATGTAAAATATCTGGAAGAGAGGAGAAGACTGATGAGATTTCACAAGTGATTTCACTGATAATTCAGAAGCATTCAAATCAATGAAAACAAGAGCTGACCTGGTGTTTTCTGAAGGTGTGAACCAGTGTCCCATTGATATAGTTGATGATGAGGCAGAGAGTGATGGCGATCACACTTCGGGTTGCCGCTGTGCTCGCATTACTTCGATAAATCAGGGAGCTCAACACACTGTTGTTATAAGATGAAGAATTCATAGAGTTGATGGAATATCTTGTCCTTGAAATAAGAAAATATGTATACGAATATAAATATGAAACAAATGTTAGCTGTGCTCTCTGAAAAGCAAAAATCAAATTCATTTTGATCATGGAAATGACGTAGAATAAAACGACAATTATCACAATTCATGCCGTCTCTCTTTTCAGAGAAAAACTTAATTACAGGACTAAGCAAAACCACAATCTGCACAGTAAACAAAGGCATGGCTGCAGAAAAAGAGCATCTGGGTGCAGCAGCTTCCAACCCTGACCTGTCCTCAGAACAAAATTTGTGGTGAATATTGAAACAAAAACAATTTTGTAAATATATTTCTAAATTCTACTTGGTATTCTCATGTATTAAAGTCTTAGGTGTTGTGGTAACGAATTACATGTCGGTTTACACTTTAAAGCTTTGCTTGTTTCTTCTTTTATTGAACGTGATCCTGAATTGCAGGAATAAATATGATAACAATAAAGGAAGTGGAAAAAATAACATCAGGCATGAGTTGAATTCATGGTTTTGAATGATGCTAGATATTGCTAAGTCTTGCTTAAATTCTATTTGAGCTTCCTCTGAATTGAGTTGGAAATACAACACATTTGACAAAGAAGTCAGTTTTCTACTTACTTGTCAGTTCTAAAAATATTTGGGTTAAGATCCTAAACAGAAAAAAGGTAGTCACTTTTGATGATATGTTAATATAATATTGTTTTGTTATTTAAATTGAGATTTCATGAACTAAGAAAAGAGAAAAACATATTTTTAACAATCTACTCATTTACCACATTTAAATTTATATTAAAATTGAGTGCGGAGCAGTAACAACTCAAACATGTATTAAACACGTTCGATGAATTATAGCAACTTGTGATCTTTTGAAATACTAGGGTCAGCCCTAAACAGGAGTCCTATTGGAACATATGATATATGTCTAATTTAATAATATAGAATATGAAACTAATTGATCAAAAGTAAAAATTAAATGCACATAACAAATTTTAACAAATTCATGTTTCAATGTTATTTGAAAGTTTAAACATTTAATTGCAAAAGAGACAGACCAAAGCTGTTCTTACCTCAGAAAAGATCACTCCACTTTGGCCTTCAGCAGTGAGAGTGAAACGTGGCTGTTATGTTTAGTCTTCATGTTTTAAGTCCTGCTATAGTGTGATGTAATGATGAAATCCTCCCATGCATTAATTAGTGGTCTGGAAGGAACTTAACCATGACTTTATCAAATATATTGGACTTTCTTGTTTTTTCTCTTTAAAAACTTTAGTGACCCGTTACATTATAGTTGGCCAATTCAGACATGAGGCTCGGTGAAAGGATGGAAGTAGGGTTAGGGTTTAGGTATATGGGTTTTGACGACCGTCATCAACCTCGGTAACTTTTGAACAGAAGGTCCTAGAGAGATGAAACCAAGCTTTTAGGCTATGATGACGGGTCCAAAACCCCATTTCTGTCATCGGTTTGGTCGTAGGACCTTCAGTTCATGAGAAACGGCCATCTTGGATGATGGTTTCAATGGGTAACTTTTTTTTTTTAACCCCGTGTCCTGTCCGGCTGTGGAGCAAACAGAATAATGTCTGAGTGCCAAAAACAAGCCCAACAGTGTTGCTGTTTCAGGTGAGAGGTTACAGCCACTGCTATAAAACTCCTCCTGATTTTTGTTTAAAACCTTGTGTACCCCATTGGGGTTCTGGCGTAGCGAGGCTGGGAGTGTGGGGTCCGGGGGCACCCCGGCGTAGCGAGGCTGGGAGGATGGGGTCCAGGGGCACCCCGGCGTAGCGAGGCTGGGAGGATGGGGTTCCGGGGGCACCCCATTGGGGTTCTAGCGTAGCGAGGCTGGGAGTGTGGGGTCCGGGGACACCCCGGCGTAGCGAGGCTGGGAGTGTGGGGTCCGGGGGTACCCCGGCGTAGCGAGGCTGGGAGGATGGGGTCGAAGCTGGGAGTGTGGGGTCCGGGGGCACCCCGGCGTAGCGAGGCTGGGAGCGTGGGGTCCGGGGGCACCCCGGCGTAGCGAGGCTGGGAGCGTGGGGTCCGGGGGCGCTCCGGCATAGCGAGGCTGGGAGGATGGGGTCCGGGGGTACCCCGGCGTACGCGTACAGGGGGGGTGGGTCAGTGTTCCCAGCGTTCTTATTCTGCGCACGCGCACTGGCGCCATTACGTGTTTGGGGGACTCGCGACCCCCGCGCAACTGGGACAGTAGGTCAGCGCGCATCTGCAGCAGACGTAGGACCCGCACCCGTGGCAAACGGTTTTGGTTTTCACGTCCTTGACTCTGGGGCAGAGGCTACACCTGCATTTGGGCCGCGACGGCGTGGGCGATCCCCGCCCCGGGTTATCCTCCGGGACAGCGACTCGAGCTGTCCTCCTGCCCCCGGTGGTGGTGGCGGCGGCTCTCCGCCGGGCCTCGATCAGCAGTCCGACCAAGGCCGTGCCCACGCGTTCCAGAAACACGCGCCTCCTGTTGAGTCTACCTGCCATCCATTCCGGACGCAGCTCCCTCCAGAGCACGAAGGCGTTGTACGCGGCCACGTCCACCATGTTGTGAAAGAGAGCCACGGGCCACCTGCAGGTCCTTTGCTGGCAGCTGTAGGTGGCTACCACTTTGTCCAGGTTGTCCACTCCGCCCTTGGTGCTGTTGTAGTGTAGCACCATCGCGGGCTTCCCCGCGTCCTCTCGAGGAGGTCCCGGAGAGAGCAAGCGCGTGCGCGTGTGTCTCGGGCAGGTGGTCAGGAGCAGCACGTTTTTATTCTTCCTGGGCACGTAGGAGAGCAGCAACGTTTCCGGACCGCCTGAGTCGGGCCGCGCGCGGACCGTGGCCACGGATCCCACGGAGCGGCCCTTCACGCTGCGCAACTCCCCGGGGATCTCCAGTCTGTTCTTTCTGACGGTGCCCAGCAGCGTGTGGCGCCTGTCGCGAAACAGGCGGGTGGCGAGAGCCTGCGAGGTGAAGAAGTTATCGCAGGTGACATTGCGCGCGGGAGGCAGTCCCTCCGTGAGATCCATTACCACGCGCGAGGCCAGGTTCTTCTCGGGCGGAGCCCGCCTGTCCGGCTTGCCCGTGTACACTTGCATGTTCCACGCGTAGCTGGACTTGGCGTCGCACGCGACCCATATCTTGATTCCGTACTTGGCCGGTTTGCTGGGTATGTATTGTCTGAAGGGACATCTCCCTTACATGAGTGGGGGGGGGGAATGAATGAGAATCGCAATCGGTGCTCTGCGACGAAAGGAAGCAAGAAAGGAAGGAAGAAAGAAAGCAAACAAAAAAAAACCCAAAACCTCTGAACGGAACCAATCGCTTGTCCACGGTGATCTCGGGTCCCGGTAGGTACAGCAGAGGCAAGTGTAGGCGCCACAGGTCCCAGACGCATCTGATGGGAGCCAGCTCGTCGCCCGGATTCCTCTCTCGCCTGGTCTCGCGGTCGTCGAATCGAAGCGCGCTCGGGTACGCCCTGAAGGTCTTCAGGAGCATGGTGGCTCTGAAGACCGACCTGCCGTTCTCTGCGTCCCACAAGCTCTCGCAGGCCTCGCCTCGCGACCTGTACACCCCGGACAGGATCAGCAGGCCGAGGTAGGCGCGAAACTCCACCCGGGACATCGGCTTCCACCCGTCGATGGCAGGCCTGCGCCGGGGAGCTTCCAGGTTGGTCATCGCGATCACCGAGTTCTCTATCTTGCTCGGGAAATACAGCAAGAAGCTAGACAGCTCGTCTCGTATGGCCGCGTGCGCCGGCTCTGTTGGGCCGTGCTGGGCTACTTCTCCTTCTTCTACATCTTCATCTTCTTCTACATCTTCATCTTCTACATCTTCATCTTCTTCTACATCTTCCTCCTCGTCTTCTTCTACATCTTCATCTTCTACATCTTCATCTTCTTCATCATCCTCTTCATCTTCTTCTTCTACATCTTCTTCGTATCCACCACGGACGCGCTCCTCCGCAGCACCGCGATGCGAAACGAGACTCGGCGGAGGCTTTTCGGTCACGTACCTAAAAGTGGCCGGGCGAAGGAATCACACGCGTTGGGGCCGTGGCTTGTAATCGTCCGCGGCGGCGGAGGGGAAGCGGGCCTTCTCCGCCAGCGGAAGACAGCGGGCTATGTCTTCTAGCGGATGGCTAGGAATAGGTGAGTTCCTGCGGGAAAGGCCGCGCGCGTTAATAGCGGTTGTCATGGTGAGTTCCTGCGGGAAAGGCAGCGTGCGTTAATAGCGGTTGTCATGGCCGTAGGGCAATGCACGCGGACCGCTCCGATGCGCAGAGAGCTGCTCCTGTTGAGCTGCTCCTATTCGGTGCTACTTGGGTTTCCGACGCGCATGCGCAGAGAGCTGCTCCTGTTGAGCTCCTCCCATTTGGGTGCTACTTGGGTTTCCGACGCGCATGCGCAGAGAGCTGCTCCTGTTGAGCTGCTCCTATTCAGTGCTACTTGGGTTTCCGACGCGCATGCGCAGAGAGCTGCTCCTGTTGAGCTGCTCCTGTTGAGCTCCTCCCATTTGGGTGCTACTTGGGTTTCCGACGCGCATGCGCAGAGAGCTGCTCCTTGGGGTTCGTCCTCCATTTGCTTGGGCTGGGCTTAGTGTGGGAGGGGCAAGGCTTACGGGAGAGGCTCGGGGTTCCCCTAACACACACCCCGGAAAAACGGGGGGGGGGGGGGGGGGGGGGGGGGGGGGGGGGGGGGGGGGGGTAAGCGCCAGGGCGTACGAGGGTTAAATATAACCCCCAAAATCTTTATTAGAATATTTTTATGGTTGATTGGACACGGAGCCTGAAAGTGAAGGGAAGGGTACAGAAAAAGGGATGGTGGAGAAAGTAAACAGAAAAAGAAGAGAACAAGAGACGTGAAGAATCCACTTCTAGACCTGCAAATAAAGCACAAACAAACAAACAAGCAAACAAAACAGGGAGACAAGATACAACAGCAACAAACAGCATATGAATACACAACAGTTGTGATATCCTTAAAATGTATACGTATACACCAGTTCAAGAGAGTTCAGTGTCAACCACAGCCCCAGTCAATGTGTCTGAAAACACCTGAGTCCATCTTTATGTGAACATCTTGTGATCACCTGTGTGTGTATATATGCGCGCTTGTTTATGTAAGGTTTCTCTATTGAAACATTCAATAATAACTTAGAGGAGCCACAGACCCGCCCCCAGGGCCCACAGAGGACGCGGAGGAGGTCCAGGCCCCAGACGTCCAGAGGCCACCCAGGGCACGGACACCCCAGGGAGATCGCCGTCAGGGAAGCCGCTAAACTCTCCTCCAGAGGGCGCAGAGGCTCACCCCACGTGGGCCCCCGGCAGTCACCGCGCTAGAGCCCCTGGGGGGTCGCGGCTAGGAGCTCACAGGCACTGCCTGCAGCTGGCCATCCAGGGTAGATCTAGCTGGAACCAGAGACCCGAGACCCAGGAGCGGACCAGCCCCAGCAGAGGCCCGACCACCCCCGGGGGCCCAGATCCCACCAGGCAGCCACAGGAAGAAGAGCAGGCAGACGCCCCCAGCACCCGACCCCAAGACCCCCCAATACGCCAGCGGAGAAAGACGCCACCAATGCCGAGGCGCAGCCAGGGAGGATAGTCTCTGCCGAGGAGGGCCTAGCATGTCACAGAGAGGGGGGGGGGGGGGG
>SSNR01000297.1:525079-568165 GCA_006937965.1 Callopanchax toddi
GGGGGGGGGGGGGGGGGGGACGAAACCTGACAGAAAAACAGTCACACACAGACACAATCACTCTCCCTCCCTCATGCGTGCACACACACATTCCTGCAAACATACCAAGACACACAATAGATGCTATACACCCACTCTCGCTCCCCATGCACTCTATGTTCAGGACCAGGGACCAAGATGGTCCCTCCCTTACTGAAGTGGGGATAAGCAGACCACCGCACACCCCGCCGCAGCCGAGCAGCCCCCCACCGCAGACCCCGACCAGATGGCCCGCTCCACTCCAGGCCCCAGGCAGCGAGCAGAGAACAGGGGTGTGTGAAGACCCCAAGTCTCCTCCCACCTGCTCCAATGTGGTGTTGATGCGTGTTGTAGTAAGATGCTTTTAAAAAGAGTGGGGGGCGGCCCGCCATCCCCCGCCCTGGATCTTAAGTGTCTAAATGCGTGGAGGGTGGGTAATGACACCGGAGGAGAGGTTAGCCGGCTAGACCTCCCTCCCCCCCCGGGTATTACTGGGTGTAATTTCTCCAAAGACCCTAGATGCATAATGTAGGAATGTCTGGGGTGGAAGTGTTTAAATTGTGCAATAACTTTTGAACGGAAGGTCGTAGAGACTTGGGACCAAGCATGGCGTGTTCATAAGCGCCCAATTAGGGGAGGCGGAGCTTGGTTTCAAGTCTCTACAAGCTTCCGTTCTGGAGATATGGAATGAATAGTGGTCAATGGGGCTGGGCGAGGGTGATAATTGCACTTAGTGCACAGGCCAAATCCTTCCCCCAGAAATTGTTTAGGAGCACGTTTCAAGCCACTCTGAATCGAATGGTAGTACTTTGTAGTGACGTTTTTCAAGTCCGTGTAATATTAGATTAGCCTAGCATTACACTGAGTCTAGTGATATTGCTTACTGAGTGTAATGCTAGGTTCCCCTAGCCTTACACTGAGTGGGATTTGAACTCAGGTCGAAAGGGTTTGGGTTAGGGTTTAGGGTTATATATGCACTCGTGCTCGCCTTCCTCCGCTGGTCCGGGTCGCGGGGGCAGCATCCCAAGTCGGGCATCCCAGGCCATCCTCTCCCCAGCCAAGTCCACCAGCTCCTCAGCTGATGACCAGGCGTTCCCAGGCTAACCTGAAGGTGTATTTCCTCCAGCTTGTCCTGGGTCAACCCGGGGGCCTCCTGCCGGCAGGACATGTCCAAAACACCTCCCGAGGGAGGCGTCCAGGAGGTATCCTGAACCAGATGCCCGAACCACCTCAACTGGCTCCTTTCCATATGGAGGAGCAGTGGCTCTACTCAGAGTCCCTCCCGGATGTCCGAGCTTCTTACCCTATCCCTAAGCCCAGCCACCTTGCGCAGGAAACTCAAGGTGACATCTACTGAGCATTTGTGATACTGCTATTCTAATATCACAACATGCCCTATAGGTTACTATATGTAAGTCGCTTTGGGTAAAAGCATCCGCAAAATGAATAAACATAAGTGGTTTAGTAGTATTTTGTCAATTGTGATAACATTTACCTTATGTTAAATTCTGTATGTTAATTTCACTTTTTTATGAAAAGTTGTGTCTTCTGCTGTGGCAACCCTTACAGAAAAAATACATTTGAAATTAACCTAATGACATAAAGCTGGAACAATAAAAAAAGATGAATTTCCCATGCGGAAAAATCTGACGTTTTCAAAGAAACGTATCAAATTAAAATGTAAAGCGTAAGTTCTGCATGTTTCCTGTGTGAATTTTGAACATTTTTAACATATTCATGTCATCTAATGTCAGTGTCACACATTTTTATGCATGGGTTCACATGTAAAACACGTTGAGTTCATGTGTTTTTTCTGTTTGGGAAATTTTTTTTTTTTTTTTTAAATAATAATGAAGTATATTTGTTTGATCCTTTGCTTATAATATGAACATGTATTTCAATGCACTTTTACACTCAATTATATAATAAAAATTTTTAATTTATTGTAAATTTGTTAAAAAAAACAAAACCAAAAAAACATTTTATTAGTTCCATAATCATAAAATCAAACAAAATTTCTTATGAACAAAATCTTTGAACATGAACAGGTCCAGAAATGTGATCAGGGTAAAAACATGTTCTTCCTCTGATGTCTGAAGGATTTATTAAAATATTACGGTGTTGGTCATTACACAGCATTCATGCACACATTGTGAATATAGTTGATGTGTCTGATTTTTTAGAAAGTTAGCTGAAGTTTTCCTGGCGGATACATTTTGTTGGTTTCTTGGGTGTTACACAGCGCATGCTTTTTAAAATACTGTTTAAAAGTCTTGTCTCGCAGCCCATACACAATGGGACTGACAAACCTGGGGAGAATATGAACAAAGATATAGCAAAAATATTGCATTTCCCCAAAATATTGAGGGACAAAAAGCACTAAAGACTTCTGTATCAGAGGATCTACATATGTTAGCATGCACATCAGCAGCTGGAAGCCATGAAGCAGGATAGTGTTCCTGGCCTTCTTTGCATTTCCATCAGCTGAATTAGCTGACTGAGCAGTGAAGAAAATCTTGAAGTAGATAAAGAAGAGACTGAGCCAAACTAGAGTTAAAAACAATAAATAAGTAATTTCTCTCTTTTGTATACTTACTGGTTGTGTAAACAATGTATTCACGCTACATATTCTTATTGAATGAAAAAACCAGAATGGATCAGCTGCCAGCTGAATGAATATATCAGGAACAACTGAAACTGAGCTTAAAACCCAAATACAACCAATGAGAATATATGTTCGTTTGATGGTGCAGAGTTCAGCGTGTCTCAGAGGGAAACATACAGCGATGTAGCACTCCACAGCCATTGCAGCTAAATTTAACGGAGTGTTCTCGGTGGTGAAAATAGCAAAAACAACAAGGGGACAACAGAGGGAAGCATTCATATAGTTGAAAAAGTAACTAAAGACAAGCAGGCTGACTGATGTTGTAAGCTGGATCATGTCGTTCACCACGAGATGGATGTACAGGATGTAACGAGGATTCATGTAAAATATCTAAAAGAGAAGTCTTAAATTTAGCATTTTGAACATTTAGTTTTTATTGATTACTTTATAAAATATTTCACAGATTATTCTAAAACCATTTTTAAACAATGTGAACAGATGCTGACCTGGTGTTTCCTGAAAGTGTGAACCAGTGTGCCATTGATATAGTTGATGATGAGGCCGAGAGCCACAGCGATCACATTTCTAGTAACAACTGTTGCTGTGTTGCCACGATAATTTACACTTAAAACAACTGACACGTTGTAGTTAAAGGATGAAGAATTCATGGAGTTGATGGAATATCCTGTTCTTTAAAAATAAAAAAAAGAACATGTTAAACATCAAATTTATGTCTTGAAATCATAATAACAAAACTGAATTTTCTGTAATAAAAACAATATTTCACCTTTTAAATGATCAGCAGAAAGAATAACATTACAAAACACACAAAAAAGTTAGTCCGGTATTCAGATATGTAGAAAGTTAGTAATTTTGTTTGTATGTAGATAGTTTAAACTAAAGTTAATGTGTTTTCGCTCATTGATTTAATTTGTTGTTACATTCATCTCACCATTTCAGGGCTTAAGCAAATAAAAAAAGATGAGATCAATAAAAAATTAAGATTTATACTGAGGTTTAATATATTTAGATGCTGTAAAAAGTGAAATTCTCCAGGTGATTATTATTTTCGAAGAGCACAGTGATGCATCAGAACCCCAGACACTCACAATGTCTCCTTTTCTGTTTGATGGAGGACACTGCTTTACCTCCAAAAGCTGTGATCATCAACAGGTAAATAGTCAGAACATGGGATGATGCTCTATTGAAATATTTCATTCAGTCCTTAAACAGGAGGAATCCTATTGAAAATAAAGTATTCCTAATTCAGTACTATAGAATGTGTAACGAATTACTCAAAAAGTAAAAATTCAATGCACATAAAAATTACAAGCAATTCATGTTTTAAAGTTGAAATGTTGAATTGGAAAAGAGACAGACCAAAGCTGTTCTTACCTCAGAAAGATCACTTCAGACTCCAGTTTGACCTTCAGCAGTGAGAGGGAAACATGGACGCTTCTACGTTTAGTCTTGATGCTTTAAATCCTGCTACAGTGTGATGTAATGATGCAATCCCCCCATGCATTAATTAGAAGCCTGGAAGCAACTGAACCATAACCTTAGAAAATATATTAGACTTTCCTGTTTTTATTTTCTTTTTTTCAACAGCTTTAGTGACCCACTACATTATAGTTGGTCAATTAATACATCCAGTAACAAGATGGTTGGTGAAGGGATGGAATAACTGCACAAGACAAAGACTTGAAGAAAATTTGACTAATTGGCATTTCATAATATTGTAAATCTAACTACAAATTAATCAAACTAACTGCAAGTAGTTTGCGTAAATCTGAACTGGATTGGACTTGTTGCTTTCTTTTTCAAGCTTGAGATTACTTTATCAGTGACCTGGCTACGTGTGTCAAGAACCAGGGTTGAAGGTAGGACCCAGACACAGATGAAGGAAACCACAGGTAGGTAAGGATATTTTATTTAAACTCTGACTAGACTCAGACGAAACATGCCAAAGATCCTACAAACACTGACGAGACAGGCACGCTTAAATACAGAGGGAGGTGATGACAAGACGAGACACAGGTGGCAGGATAACAAATGGATTTCACCTGTGGAGACAGAAGGCACAGGGTTTAGACAAGGCACAAGACAGGACACTAGGAAGACACTAGAGGGCGACATATAACAATGGGTAAATAAACTGAATGGAAAAAAGTCGAATCTCAAAAATATTGGGTCATGCAAACAATACATTTTAAATTGTTTTGTAAAAAAGTGAATGAGGAGTTTTTTCCTGTTTTGAGAAAACATATACCTTTTCTGCAATAAGATTGTGTCTGTGGTGGAAGAAGAGGTCACACAAGACTTTTTCATTTTCCGTCATTTTGACTGACGGGGTTTAAAAAATCCGGTCAAAATCTAATTTTATCCGTCACCTATTTATTCCCGTCCTGATGATCTGGTAGTGTTTAAAAATTAGATAAAGGTGTGAAAATGTTAATGCCTGTCTGAAAAATGTATATAAAGTGTGTAGTGAGGGGTTTTACAGCCTTAAAACATCTGTAGTAACTGTAAAAATATAAAACTGCTACTTTGTGGATTTGGCCTATTGCGGGCTATTTTTAGAACATAACTTGCTATAAAGGAGGGATCACTGTATAAGAAATATGTGTTTAAAAAACTGTGTTTTCCACATGGTTCCTGTGTCTCATCTCGTCTTCTTCCGCTTATCCTGTCTGGGTCGCGGGGGCAGCATCCCAATTAGGGAGTCCCAGACGGTCTTCTCCCCAGCCACTTCTACCAGCTCCTCCGGCAGGATCCCAAGGTGCTCCAGGGCCAAACCAGGGATATATTTTCTCCAGCGTGTCCTGGGTCGACCCGGGGGCAGTGTTGCCAGATGTACGATAATTATCGTATTTATAGGATTATTTAGCACTCTGTACGATCAATAATTCAATAAAAACAATAATTTGAGCCCTTTGTGGTATGGAATTTGTGCAAGAAATGCTTGTTTAAATCATTGTGTTAGATTATGGGGTTTATGCACGGTCACTTCCTGGTTGCGATAGAGGCTGCCGCTCCCTTCCGGTTCAACGCTGTTCCCACACAAACTGGACAAAATCGATTTTTTTACCCGTTTTCTTCAAGACCTGCCGCGCATCACGGTAAACGATGTCCACCGAATTTTTGAAAAACACACAGAGACGTCTGCGAGCAAGCGGGTGAAGGACTTTAAGCTGTATATAACCAGCTTTATTCATGAAATTGAAGGTAAGCTAACAGCGTTAGCTCGTAGCTTCCATCATCAAAAAACAGTGAGACAAATCTATATAGCCGTGATCGTGGGCTCCAACTGCTTCCCAACTTTCAACTTTCTCTGGTCTAGCTGTACGTTATCAAACACCAAGTCTTCATTCACCAAAAGAATAGTTGTTCCAGTGAAATAACACACGAACGGCGCCGCGCCTCCTCCATTAGCCTCCTCCACTCGGCTCTTTGACTACTGTGCTGCAAAGTGTGGACTGCAGACACGGTGTGGTTAGAAATGATCACGTTTTCTCTTCTTAAGTTCACAATCCTTCCTTTTTGTAGTTATTTATTCAGTGGAAATGTGTGGAAACGGACTGATGAATTCTATTCAGCTGATGCGGTACACAACGGAGCACAGCAGTGTTCAGCTGTCAAGGCTTCCCGTCCGCTGATACTTATATGATGGCTTCATTTCTTAGTGCTATAATATATATATCATTCTGTACTATACTATACTATTACTCGTTTTGATTATAAACAATATCTTTAGCTGGAAATGCACTCTAAGTCTGGAAATCTTCACGTTTCAAATGGAACCGGAAATGGTCCCGCGAGGTAATTTTAAACCGGAAGTTCTACTAAGTACTCTGTGCATAAAGCCTATTTAAAGCTAAAACTACTTTAAAGATTATAATTTTGCAGTGTTTGATATACTGATATTAAAACCTGGGTTAAGGCTGTAACTTAGTAGTGTATGATAATTTTAAGATCCTGGTACGATACTTTAACATCTCCAATCTGGCAACACTGCCCAGGGGCCTCCTGCCGGCAGGACATGCCTGAAACACCTCCCTGGGGAGGCGTCCAGGGGGCATCCTAACAAGATGCCCGAACCACCTCAGCTGACTCTTCTCTACATGAAGGAGCAGCGGTTCTACTCCGAGTCTCTCCCGAATGTCCGAGCTTCTTACCCTATCCCTAAGGCTGAGCTGGAGTTGGCAATCCACCCTTTTCTGACCGAGAACCATGGCCTCAGACTTGGAGGTGCTGATCCTCATCCCAGCCGCTTCACACTCGGCTGCGAACCTCCCCAGCAAGAGCTGAAGGTCAGAGCCTGATGAAGCTAGGAGGACCACATCATCCACAAAAAGCAGAGACGAGATTCTCCTGCCGCCAAACTCAACACCCTCCACACCATGGCTGCTTAAATCATCATAAAATCAAACAAAATCTTTGAACATGAACAGGTCCAGAAATGTGATCAGAGTAAATACATGTTCTTTCTCTGATGGATTCATTAAAATATTAAGGTGTTGGTCATTACACAGCATTCATGCACACATTGTGAATATAGTTGATGTGTCCGACTTTTAGAAAGTTCGCTGAAGTTTTCCTGGAGGATGCATTTTGTTGGTTTCTTGGGTGTTACACAGAGCATGCTTTTTTAAATACTGTTTAAAAGTCTTGTCTCGCAGCCCATACACAATGGGACTGACAAACCTGGGGAGGATATGGACAAAGATATAGCAAAAATATTGTAAATCAGCAAAATATTGAGGGACAAAAAGCACTAAAGACTTCTGTATCAGAGGATCTACATATGTTAGCATGCACATCAGCAGCTGGAAGCCATGAAGCAGGATAGTGTTCCTGGCCTTCTTTGCATTTCCATCAGCTGAATTAGCTGACTGAGCAGTGAAGATAATCTTGAAGTAGATAAAGAAGAGACTGAGCCAAACTAGAGTTAAAAACAATAAATAAGTAATTTCTCTCTTTTTTATACTTACTGGTTGTGTAAGCAGATTATCTTTGCTACAGATTCTTATTGAATAAAAAAACCATAGTGGATCAGCTGCCAGCTGAATGAATATATCAGGAACAACTGACACTGAGCTCAAAATCCAAATACAACCAATCAGGATATATGTTCGTTTGATGGTGCAGAGTTCAGCGTGTCTCAGAGGGAAACATACAGCGATGTAGCACTCCACAGCCATTGCAGCTAAATTTAACGGAGTGTTCTGGGTGGTGAAACCAGCAACAACAACAAGGACACAGCAGAGGGAAGCATTCATATTGTAGAAAGCATAACTAAAGACAAGCAGGCTGACTGATGTTGTAAGTTGGATCATGTCGTTCACCACGAGATGGATGTACAGGATGTAACGAGGATTCATGTAAAATATCTAAAAGAGAAGCATTTTAGATTTATGACTCATAACAATTTACAGATTACATTATTTATTAAAAATTTTCATTGCTTAATCACAACCAAAACAATGAAAACAGATGCTGACCTGGTGTTTCCTGAAGGTGTGAATCAGTGTGCCATTGATGTAGTTGATGATGAGACCGAGAGCCACAGCGATCACATTTCTTGTAACAATTGAAGTTGTGCTGCCTCGATAAAGTACACTGGCTGACACGTTGTAGTTATAAGATGAAGAATTCATAGAGTTGATGGAAAATCCTGTCATTGAAAAAAGAGAACATGTTAAACATCAGAGTTATGTCATGAAATGATAGACCAAATACCAAAGCATTATTTCACCCTCATATAAATCAGCTGATAACAAATTTTAACATAAAGGGCTGAAAATGATGTCAGCAGTCATGTTCCCCCATATTATTTTCAGTACAATATAAACAGGTATGTACACAAGAAGTGCACTGGTGTGCTAAACATCATACATGCACACCACTGAAATATATATTTTATTATTATATGATATTGTAAGGGAAATATTTTTGACAGCCCATAGATGTAACGTCAGGATTTTCACTAGAAAGGCTGGGATGAAGGAAAAAGTCATCTGGGTGCTGAACAGACTCCAGCTCCAGACCTGACCTCAACACAAAATATTTTGTAAAAATTAAACAAATCAGCCCCAATTATCAGTTTCTATAGTCAGTGAACATTTTATCAGACATGTTAAAATCATGATTTGGAATATTATCAAAGTCAAAGTAAATTCATGTCTTTGCTTTGGTCAGTGAACACAACAACTTCACAAGCAATTTGTAATTTCTAAATTCAGATCAAAATTACTTTATGGAGAATCTCTAACACCTCAAACATGTAGTGAAGATTTTCAATGAATTACAGCAACATTTTATCCTTTGAGATGCTTGGTTTGCCCACCAACATGTTTGAAGATATATGTCTAAATTAGAATATAAAATATATAACTCATCACAGAATTAAGAATTAAATGCAATTAAGAACAAAGTCATGAAACCAACACAATGTGAAAACTGAAACAGGGAACTACAGAGGAGATGGACCAAATGAGTTCTTACCTCAGAAAGATCAGACCAGACTTGACCATCGGGAAGGAGAGAGAAACATGGATGATGCTGGTTTTTGTCTTTGAGATTTAACTCTGTCAAAGCATGACGTAAAAACAATATCCTCCCATGTATTAATTAGTTACTTTGAAGCAACAAACTTTTTGAGAATCAAGCAGCAGCTTTGTTTCTTAACTGCTTTTTCATTACTTTTCAGTAAACAACCTATCCTCCATCTATTTGCAGACATTTTGTCTGCTGTTGAGAAAAAAACAATTTTTCACCTAGGAAATCAGTCATGTGTTGACATAGATACAATTCTTAGTCCTTCTCAATTGTCACTGAAATCAATTGAAACCAACAAAAGCAATAATAGTTAAAAATGATTGAAATGTATCATTTTTGAATTGTAGATCAACTGCCATGACCTGACTGTCATGGTCAAGTTCTTCTTCTTCTTTTGGTGTTTTATGCCAATGGGGTTTATGCACGGTCACTTCCTGGTTGCGATAGAGGCTGCCGCTCCCTTCCGGTTCAACGCTGTTCCCACACAAACTGGACAAAATTGATTTTTTTACCCGTTTTCTTCAAGACCTGCCGCGCATCACGGTAAACGATGTCCACCGAATTTTTGAAAAACACACAGAGACGTCTGCGAGCAAGCGGGTGAAGGACTTTAAGCTGTATATAACCAGCTTTATTCATGAAATTGAAGGTAAGCTAACAGCGTTAGCTCGTAGCTTCCATCATCAAAAAACAGTGAGACAGATCTATATAGCCGTGATCGTGGGCTCCAACTGCTTCCCAACTTTCAACTTTCTCTGGTCTAGCTGTACGTTATCAAACACCAAGTCTTCATTCACCAAAAGAATAGTTGTTCCAGTGAAATAACACACGAACGGCGCCGCGCCTCCTCCTTTAGCCTCCTCCACTCGGCTCTTTGACTACTGTGCTGCAAAGTGTGGACTGCAGACACGGTGTGGTTAGAAATGATCACGTTTTCTCTTCTTAAGTTCACAATCCTTCCTTTTTGTAGTTATTTATTCAGTGGAAATGTGTGGAAACGGACTGATGAATTCTATTCAGCTGATGCGGTACACAACGGAGCACAGCAGTGTTCAGCTGTCAAGGCTTCCCGTCCGCTGATACTTATATGATGGCTTCATTTCTTAGTGCTATAATATATATATCATTCTGTACTATACTATACTATTACTCGTTTTGATTATAAACAATATCTTTAGCTGGAAATGCACTCTAACTCTGGAAATCTTCACGTTTCAAATGGAACCGGAAATGGTCCCGCGAGGTAATTTTAAACCGGAAGTTCTACTAAGTACTCTGTGCATAAAGCCTATTGGCTGAGCAACTGTAAAAGTGAATTACCACTATCAACTGAACTGGAGTGTGGACAGGAAATGAACTTAAAGCCCCTATGTGGAGCATTTTTCTACATATCAAAGTTTTCTGAATGTGTTAAATATTTCAGGTCTAAACTATGATCTATGGGTAGAGTTCCACAACATATTGTCAGGTTTTGGTGTGGTTTTAAGGAGGATCCAAGCACAGATGTAATCCAAAAGGTTTTTATTAAATGACCTAAGATGAGTGACACAGACTAGAGCTAAGGACGAGAAGACAAGGATCTGACAAAACAGATGAGACAGGCACGCTGATATACTGGGGAGGTGATGACGGGACGAGACAGAGGTGGCAGGATTACACATAGGAGGCAACTGTGAAAAACAGAAGGCAGAGGGTTTGACAGGGCACAAGACAGGACACTAGGTGGCAACATAGGACTAGGAGGACACCAGGTGGTGACATATGACAGTGCCCCTCCTTTAATGGTGGACTCCGGACGCCAGGCTGAGATACCAGAAGGGAGGGCGGGAGGGAACCAGGGAGGAAGACCAATAACGCAGAAGAAGGTGGGACCAGAAGGGCAGCTCCAGGAGGGCGGCCAGGGTGAAGCCCAGCGGGGCGGAGTCCAGGAAGACTGGGCCGAGGCAGCCAAACACGGGGACGGGATCCTGGGGGACGGCGGTGAGGCCACCCAATGAGCAGGGACCGAGGAGGATGCCGGTGTGGCCACCCAAAGTGACTGAACTCCTCAGGAGGACGGCGAGGTGGCCTGGCAGGACGAGGATCCAGAGGGAGGAGAGAGGCACTGCCGATAGGCAAGGGAGAAGCGCCGCTGGGGAACCTAAGAGAAGGAGAGGAGGAGTAGCTGGGAGGAGGACCGTAGGGAGGTCCAGAGGAGGAGCCGTGGAAAGGCTCGGAGGAGGAGGAGCCATGGAAAGGCGCGGAGGAGGAGGAGCCGTGGAAAGGCTCAGAAGAGGAGGAGCATGTGGAAGAGCTCGGGAGGTGGAGCCATGGAAAGGCTTGGAGGAGGAGCCGCTGAAGGTCCCCAGAGGGACAGGGAGGCTGGAGAGGAGGAGAGACTCTGGGACTAGGGCTGGAGGAACCAGGTCTCAAGCTGGAGGGACCGGGTCAGGAGACTCTGGGGACTGCGGAGCCGGACTGGCGGGCTCTGGGGACTGCGGAGCCGGACTGGAGGGCTCTGGGGACTGCAGAGCTAGACTGGAGGGCTCTGGGGACTGCGGAGCTGGACTGGAGGGCTCTGGGGACCAGTGGAGCCGGGACTGGAGGATCAGGAGCCGGGACTGGACTTAGTGGAGGGCCAGGAGCCGAAGCCGGACTAGGAGGAACAGATTCTGTATAGCAGGTGAGTTTACCAGCCCACACCAGGTACTGTTGAGCCAGGCGAGCGGCAGAGGTGCGCCCATGATGCGTCCGGAGCTCTGGGCAGAGGGAGAAGCTTGGGTTGGTCTTGTAGGAGGAGACAAGGGCTTCCAGCAACGATATCAAACGGTGTGGGCAGACGTTGCTGCAGCTCAGGGGGAATCCGTCGGAGTGGAGGTGGCTCAGTGGGAGTCCGTCGGGGCTGCTGCAGCGGAGCAGGGAGGCCGATGTGGACCTGGAACACTCCTGACCTGATGGTGTTAGGTGGCAGTGATGAACAGGGGAGGTGTCGTCGTTGCTTCGGACCCGGCAGCGTCCTGAAAGCTGACCGAGTCCCCAGATTGGGTGAAGCGTGCTCCATGTAGCCATCTGCTGGATCTATTTTTAGGTCAGATCCTCTGTCGGGGCTTGGTGTGGTTTTAAGGAGGATCCAAGCACAGATGTAATTCAAAAGGTTTTTATTAAATGAACTAAAACTAGTGACACAGACTAGGGCTAAGGAATAGAAGACAAGGACCTGACAAAACACAGACGAGACAGGCACGCTGATATATTGGGGAGGTGATGACGGGACGATGTCATGCCCCAGCCTCCAGCTCCTGCATTTTGGTTTGTTTAGTCTAGTTTCAGTCCTCCTGTGTGTTTTAGTTATGCTAGTCTATCCTCTGTATTTAGTTTAGTCCAGTCTTTCTCTGTGTTTTATAGTTCTAGTGGTTTCCTGTGTTTATTGTTAGTTTACCTCCTATGTTTAGTTTCTGGTCGTAGTCCCTGTTTTGTACATATCAGAGGTTGCGTTAACCAGAAATTTTCCGTATTTGACCGTTTTTTTTTTTACTCTGACGGAAAGATCTGATGGGCACCGGTCATTCTGACAGGTGTGCACTCGCGCACCATCCCATCCATCAGACCATAGGCAATCACTGAATTGTCCCCACTAATAATTGGAACCAAGGATGCAGAAATAGCGCTGCATCTCCACCAATAACTGCAGCCCAGCAGACTGAAGTTCTGCAGAGCGCAAACCTGTGTTCCACACGTCCTGTGCTCTGCAGCAGAAGAACCACAGAAACTGGTCCGCCAGAGCGCATCAGGTGTCACTAATCTGCTCAAACGTCCCTTTGCAATCTGGTGCTCAGCGTGCGAACAGATATGGATTAACTACACTTCCTGTTGTAATGCGCTCTCAGAGTAGCGTTATAGGCTGTGGAGGCTGAAGCGCAAAATCCGCTCCGTGAGTGCGCACATAGAACTGGACTCCAAACACTCACTAACCCACGAGGTGGTCCACATTAAACATCAGCACCAGGTTTTCCCGAGTATCTCAATGAAATATATGTGAACCCCTCATCTCTCTCTCATGATCTCATAATGAACGTTAATATACGGTAATCAGAGTCCCGCGGAGCGCACAGAGCTGCACCTCGCTGCGCAGCGCTTGACTCCGAATGGAGAGTTTTTAGAAATTTCTATATGAAGACTGACTGATCGACTAATTTAGAGTCTAATCCTATGGATTTATGTGCTAAATGGGCCTGGTGTTAGATCAATCGAATAAATGAAACCGAGCGATCTGCAGCTTCTAAACAGGTTCTCCAAACCGTGACCTTCAGGATGAAAAGATTAAGAAACATGCAATAATATTTAAAAGTAATGAAATAATGCTACTGAAATAGTAATTATTATCATTTTTAAAATTAATAATTGACGGATAAAAATAGATTATGACCGGATTCTTTAAACCCTGTCAGTCAAATACGGAAAAGAAAAAAGTCTAGCGCGACCTCTGCTGGGTATCTCAAGGCTATGGATGTTGTAGGACTGTTGTGGCTGACAAGTCGCAGCAACATTGCATGGTCATTGGGGCAGTTCTTGTGGAGTGGCAGACCACGGAGGTGGTACCCATTTTTAAAAAGGGGGGCCAGAGGGGGTGTTCCAACTATAGGGGGATCACACACCTCAGCCTCCCTGTTAAGGTCTATGCTAGGGTATTGGAGAAGAGGGTCCGGTTGATAGTTGAATCTTAGGCTACGTTCACACTGCAGCCAAATGCGCTTCAAATCCGATTTTTTTCCCTCATGCGGCCCATATCTGAGTTTTTTAAGACAGTCTGAACGGCACAGATCCGATTTTTTCAAATCCGACCCAGGTCACTTTCATATGTGGTACTGAATCGGATACGTATCTGATGTTTTTGAAAGCGACTTCAGTCTGAACGGACATGTCGCATTGAATCCGCCTCGTACGTGACCGACAGGAGACAGACCACTAATCAGCGCCGGCGGAGGGAAACGCTCCAACACGTAGAGCTGATACTGGAGACGGAGGCAGTCGGTGGACAGAAAGTGAGGTTTAGGACTTGATTAGTAATATATTAGGTGACAATTCTGTTCAAGTGAACTTAGCGCTGTGGCGTGGACTCGCGTTTCTGGGAAGTGCTGTGGCGGTCCCCGTGTGATGAGTGATCTGACGAACTAAAATGGTTTTTAATCAAAATAACGGTGCGAGCGCGACGTGGCGCAGCGCTGATGTCTCCGGTGTATTTCAGCCTTAAAGATATCTTACCATAATTGGGCCATGGTCAAGTCCAAAGCCATTTTACTTCCGTAAACAGAGCACGTTATGTGTGACGTCTTGTCATCGTCTGCGCATGCGGGCCGCTTTGGGGCCGTGATTCGTTCACACTGGAGACTGTTTGCTGTCGCATTTCAGTTGTAGTGTGAACAGCCAGACAAAAAAAATCGGATTTGATTAAAAAATCAGATTTGAGCATTAAGACCTGCAGTGTGAACGTAGTCTTAGATTAAGGAGGAGCAATGGGGTTTTCATCATGGCCGTGGAACTGTGGACCAGCTCTTTACCCTTGCTAGGGTGATGGAGGAGTCATGGGAGTCTGCCCAACCAATCCACATGTGTTTTGTGGATTTGGAGAAGGCCTATGACCGTGTCACCAGGGGCACCCTGTTGGTGTGGCTCCAGGAGTATGGGGTGGATTGTCTTTTAGGCCCGTTCAGTCCCTATACAAGAAGAGAATGAGTCTGGTTCGCATAGCCGGCAGTAAGTCGGACCTGTTCCGGTGAGGGTTGGACTCTGCCAGGGCTGCCCTGTTCATAACGTTTATCGACAGTATTTTTAAGCACAGCCGTGGTGTGGAGGGGGTCAAGTTTGGTGGCAGGAGGATCTTGTCTCTGCTTCTTGCAGATGATGTGGTCCTCTAAGCTTTATCGAGCTCTGGCATGCAGCTCTTACTGGGGAGGTTCACAGCCGTGTGTGAAGTGGCTGGGATGAGGGTCAGCACCTTCAAATCTGAGACCATGGTTCTCGACCGGAAAAGGGTGGCTTGCCAACTCTGGGTCGGGACAGAGGTCTTACTCCAAGTGGAGGAGTATAAGTACGTCTAGATCTTGTTCATGAGTGAGGGAAGGAGGGAGAAAAAGATTGACAAGCGGATTGGGGCAGCGTCTGCAGTGATGCGGTCGTGGTGAAGAGGGAGCTGAGTCAGAAATCAAGGCTCTGGATTTACCGATCGATCTACGTCCCAATCCTCAAATATGTTCACGAGCTTTGTGTAATGACCAAAAGAACGAGATCATGGATACAAGTGGCCGAAATTTGTTTCCTTTGAAGGGTGGCCTGGCTCAGCCATAGATATAGGGTGAGGAGCTCGGACATTCGGAAGAGACTCGGAGTAGAGCCACTGCTCCTCCACATCAAAAGGAGCCAGTTGAGGTGGTTCGGGCATCTTGTTAGGATGCCTACTGGACGCCTCCATCTGGAGGTGTTTTGGGCATGTCCTGCCGGCAGGAGACCCCCGGGTCAACCCAGAACAAGTTGGAGGAAATACATCTCCACGTTGGCCAGGGAACGCCTGGGCATCCCAGCTGAGGAGCTGGTGGACTTGGCCGGGGAGAGGATGGCCTGGAATGCCCTGATTGGGATGCTGCCCCCTTCACCTGGATAAGCGAAGAAAGGCGAGGCAAAGTTTGTTAAAGGGCTTTTTTTTTTTTTTGCCTTTCTTATATTTCACAAAAAATGATCTAGTGTGCATATTAACATAAAGTTGGAGACTTATAATTATGAAATTAAAAACACACTGTATTACAAAGAAAATACAAAAATCTGAGTATATTAGATTTATTTCAAATATGACATAGCACTGCTTTCTCAGCAGCAAAATTATTATTGTATCTGTACAGTTTAAACATGCAATCAGCTTTCTGCCTTTAAGATCTAAAACATATGTGTCCCTTTTTAACTTTGAGCACCCGCCCATTCAAAGGTCTCTGCACAGCCCTGTTACACAGCATATATTTTTTAAAGTACTGTTTAAAAGTCTTGTCTCGCAGCCCATACACTATGGGACTGACAAACCTGGGGAGAATATGAACAAAAACATACCAAAAATATTGTAAATCAGCAAAATATTGAGGGAAAAAGAGCACTACAGACTTTAATATCAGAGGATCTACATATGTTAGCATGCACATCAGTAGCTGGAAGCCATGAAGCAGGATAGTGTTCCTGGCCTTCTTTGCATTTCCATCAGCTGAATTAACTGATTGAGCAGCAAAGAAAATCTTGAAGTAAGTAAAGAAGAGAGTGAACCAAACTACAGATAAATATAATAAATAAATAATTTCTCTCTTTTGTAAACTAACTGGGTGTGTAAACAGTCTTTCTATGTAACAGATTTGTATCGAATAAAAAAACCATTGTGGATCAGCTGCCAGATGAATGAACACATCAGGCACAATTGACACGGAGCTCAAAATCCAAATACAACCAATCAGGATAAATGTCCGTTTGATGGTGCAGAGTTCAGCGTGTCTCAGAGGGAAACATACAGCGATGTAGCACTCCACAGCCATTGCAGCTAAATTTAACGGAGTGTTCTGGGTGGTGAAAACAGCAACAACAATAAGGACACAACAGAGGGAAGCGTTCATATTGTTGAATAAGTAACTAAAGACATGCATGCTGACTGATGTTGTAAGTTGGATTATGTCGTTCATCACGAGATGGATGTACAGGATGTAACGAGGATTCATGTAAAATATCTGAAAGAGAAGTATTTTAGATTTATGACTCATAACAATGTACAGATTACAATATTTATTAAAATGTTTCATTGCTTATTCAATCACAACCAAAACAAATAAAAGAAAACAGATGCTGACCTGGTGTTTCCTGAAGGTGTGAACCAGTGTGCCATTGATACAGTTGATGATGAGACCGAGAGCCACAGCGATCACATTTCTGGTAACAATTGAAGTTGTGCTGCCTCGATAAAGTACACTGGCTGACACGTTGTAGTTATAAGATGAAGAATTCATTGAGTTGATGGAAAATCCTGTCATTGAAAAAAGAGAACATGTTAAACATCAGAGTTATGTCATGAAATTTTAAGCCAAATAACAAAATTTTATTACAAAGCATCATTTCACCTTCATAAAAATCAGCTTAAATAATATCACTACAAAATACAAAAAAGTTAGGAAGTATGCAGATATGTAGAACTCAGGGTAATGTGTTTTGTTCCATCAAGCTGATTTAATCTGTTGTTTTCAGGTCTTAAGTAAAAAAATCAAAAGCTGTGCATCAATTTAAAAAAAATGGGATTAATAGTCAGGTTTTTATATCTATAAATGTTATCAAAAGTTTGAGTCATTAAGTTGACAAACTTTGTGTAACCCTAAAGTCTTTGAGGAGCTGAAAACTCACTTTAACATAAAGGGCTGCAAATGATGTCAGCAGTCATGCTCCCCCATACACACATGGGTGTGCTAAGCATCATACATGCACACCAACTCCTTCTGCCACAATGCTACTTTGCAGACCACTGAAATATGTTATTTTAATACTATATGATATTGTAAGGGAAAATAATTTTCACACCACATAGACAAAACGTCATTCTTTTCACTACAAAGGCTGGGATGAAGGAAGAAATCATCTGGGTGCTGAACAGCCTCCAGACCTGACCTCAGCACAGAATATTTTGTAAAAAATTAAACAAATCAGTCCCAATTATCAGTTTCTATAGTCAGTGAACATTTAGCTGAGAAGTTATGACATATTAAAATTATGGTTTGGAAAGTCAAAGTAAATTCATAAGTCTTTGCTTTGGTCAGTGAACAACAACAACGTCACGAGCAATTTTTAATTTCTAAATAATCTGCTCAACTAACAAGTCTTCAAATCAAAATTACTTCATGGAGAATCTCTAACACCTCAAACATGTATTATACATAGATAAAAAGATGGATCTATGTTTAGGTCACAATAATATAAAATATATAACTAATTACAGAAAAATAATTGAATGCAATGAATAACAATGTCATGAAACCAACACAATGTGAAAGTTGAAACAGGGAACTACAGAGGAGATGGACCAAATGAGTTCTTACCTCAGAAAGATCCCTTCAGACTCTACTGTGACCTTCAGGAAGGAGAGTGAAACATGGCTGATGTTTTTATGTTTGTTACTGAGGTTTAAACCAGGTCAAAGTGTGATGGAGAGACAATATCCTCCCATGTATTAATTAGTTATCTGGATGCAACAAACGTAATGAGAATCAAGCAGCAGCGTTATCTTTCCACTACAGTATTGAACTGTGATAGAAGGCCAGTACAGACATAAAAATATTAGGTTATAAACACAATTATGAGGCAGAACATTTAACAAATACCGGTAAGTATTATTAGGTGAAATTGTAAAATAATAATAAAAATCTATAAAATATTAAGCACTTTTTTCTAAAAGTTCTGTAAAACAATTACAGAACTGCCAGTGATTTTTCACAGACACTGATTCTGGTTGTGGGGATCCGGTTGTGTTCTTTTTTTTTGCGGTGCGCCTGCCACAGCAGATGGCTCATTTCTCAACATTGAGCGTCATGTCGTAGTTCAGTTTGGGATTATTTTGAATATAACTACGTTTAAGATAAAAGGTAGAGTCTTGTAGTAAAATGAGTTCAAATTTGTGGGACATTTCTTGAGGGGAAAACCCCCACAAACCTGAAAGTGAACTTGAAAAGCTCACACAACAAGGCTAACCTAGCTTACATCAAGAAGGTAAAGGAGCATGCTCCCCCCTCCGCCTCAGGATCATAAGGTAAACCCAGACAATGCAGAGATCATATTATGAGTGGCTCAGTTACAATTACGGAAATTACCGGAATTCATGGGCGTAGATTTTGCATGGACGGAGATATCCAGAAGTCACTGAATTATCCCCATCAATAATTCAATACAAGGGTGCAGGCATAGTGCTGCAGCAATAATAATATGTGAGGCCAGTGGACCAAGTGCTGTGTGGAGTCTGCGGACAGACCTGTGTCCAGCAAGTCGGAGGAATCAAAATACATCCATAAAATAACCGGATCCGCCGTTTTTTACACGCAAATGTATTGTGAATCGCAAGTGCGCTGTGGTGTAAATAATGTATGGTGGCGTTTTTTGCATACTTTATCATCAGGACAGGATTCTGTCCTGGTCAAAACCCCTCTAAAGTGCTCCTGGAACCAGCTACTGGTCTGGGACCCAGAACTAGGACCAAGGGGACTAGAGGCTGTTACTCACGGAGGAGGTCTGGTTCTGGGTCTCTGTTCTGGTCAAAACCCCTCTAAAATGCTCCTGGAACCCACTATGGACCAGGACTGGGCCGACCCGGGGCTGTTACGGAAGCCCAGTTCTGGACCTCAGTTATACAACAGTAGGGGTGCAACGGATCATCATCGATCCGTGGTTCGTACGGATCACCCTTTACGGTTCGGAACGCACGTGGTTCGCGGTTCATGTAGAGCTCGTGCGTCGCTAAATAATCCCCGACGTTCTGTGCTCACGCGCTCTGAATCTTCAGATAATTCCCCTCTTAGAAAGGCATTCATTTTGCATCTCGTATAGAGGTTAACTCTGGCTTCAGCCGTTTTAGTACACCAGAACGAAGGATCGCTGATCAATATCCAGTCTCTATTGCGCGCGTGCTGCCTCTGATTCCTCCGTCTGTCTCCGTCAGCTGGAATCTTTCTGATAGACAAACTAGATTCACCTATTTGTGTCTAAGATGGCGTTATGTTGGGCTTTTATACGTGCTAATAAACGTTAATATAAACGGAGTTCAGACAGGAGCCACAAAGCAGCGCCTCGTGCGTCACGCCACTCCGGCCCCCCCCCCCCTCCCCAGCTGTGACCGCTAGTTTGACAGAAGCAGGTCTGTGACCCCTGAGGTGCGCATATGAGTCTATCTCCCCCATTAATTAGTTTTAATATGATTCACAACTTTATTGAAGCATCAGATTGACATCTTGAGTTAAATGCAGTTTGTATTTATGAGGATTGAGCATAAAAAAGTTGCTCAGTGTTTTAGAAAATAATGAGAGAGCAAAGTTTTTTGTCTTTTCTTTTTCATTCTGCTGATCCGAAAATTGATCCGAACCGTGACTCAAAACTGTGAACCGATCCGATCCGTGAGCTTTCTGATCCGTTGCACCCCTATACAACAGTCCCCTTGACAATGCTCCTGGATGCCAGGACCGGTGCGACCTGTTGGAGGAGGTCTGGTGGGACTGTCCTGGTCAAAACTCCTCTAAAATGCTCCTAGAACCAGCTACCAGGACCAAGGGGACCTGGGGCTGTTACCCAAAGAGGAGGTCTGGTTCTGGGCCAAACTGACACGAGCAGAACGGTAGGTTTATGTGCGCCGAGATGAATCTGCACTTTAAATGAAATCATTGAAAGGGTGGCCTTCAAGCAGGTCACAGAATATGTCTCATAAAACAACCTCCTTGACCCATACCAATCTGGGTTTAAAAAAAAAGGCCACTCCACTGAAACAGCTCTGTTAGCAGTGACAGAAGCCTTCAAAGAAGCCAGAGCGACTGCCAAGTCCTCAGTACTTATCCTGCTTGACTTATCGGCTGCATTTGACAGGGTTAAACATGGCATCCTTTAGTCCATACTAGGGCATCACAGGGAGAGCACACTCCTGGTTTGAATCATACCTCACGGGTCGGTCGTTAAATGTAACCTGGTTCGGTCACTCCTCTGCCATGCACCACCTTGCCACAGGGGTTCCCCAAGGCTCCGTACTGGGACCTCTTCTCTTTGTGATATACACCACCTCACTGGGTCAGATAATCCGATCACATGGCTTCTCCTACCACTGCTATATGCTGACGACACCCAGCTCTACCTGACATTCCCACCTGATGACCACAGTCTCTGCGCAAATCTCGGACTGTCTCTCTGATATATCTAGATAGATGAAAGCCCATCATCTCTAACTCAACCTCTTTAAAACTGAACTGCCTAAAAGAGCATGTCACCCCTCTGTTCATTGAGCTCTACTGGCTATAACTTCGGCTGCCTGCATCAAATTAAACAAAGCAGAAAGGTTGACTAGTTGACTGGTTCATGCAACCCCTAGTATGTATACTGTATGCATGCACATGTGCATATGTGTGTATATGTATATATGTATATACAGTTCTGCACACAACTAGGTGCACCAGTGTGCATGAGCACCAAATGCCACCTCATAGAGGAGGACTTGTACTTGGAAACAGGAACATAGAAATAAATTGAGATGAACAAAACGTGGCAGAACAAGTCGAGGAATTTATTACAGGTTTGATTATTGCAATTCTCTGCTGTCAGGATGTTCAGAAAATTCCCTTGGAGACATCCAGCTGATCCACAATGCTTCTGATTGAGTTTTGATGTAAACCAGGAGGAAATATGTTTCTCCAATTTGAGCATAATTTCATTGGCTCCCTGCAAGACAGTTGTGTCCAATCCTGGTCCTTGAGGGCTGTTATCCAGCATGTGTTAAGATGTCTAACTGCTTCAACACACCTGATTTCAGTCAGTGTGTGATTAAATGCCTAATGCTGGATTTGATGACATGCAGAACAGGTAAGTAAATCATTGAATCAGGTGTGAAATAGGAAACAACTAAATATGCTGAATACCGGCCCTGGAGGACCAGTTTTGGATACCACTGCTGTAAAATCTAGAACGGAATTTATGTATGTTGATTCCAACTTATTCAGCTCTCACACTGGAGAGTTACTTGTGGTTTCTTGAGTTTCAAAAAGTAGAATGAGTGGTCAGTTATCAAGGTTCTCCCTTGTGGTACCAGCTTCCATTTTCCATCTGTGAGGCAGACATCCGGTTTTTTAGAATACATAAGACTTTACTCTTGGATAACTCTTGTAAATACATTAGCTTGAGTTATCCTGGCTCATCTATTTAGTTGTGCTGGTATAGACTAAAGCCTGGGACACACATAAGACGGATGCGTTGCGCCACGGAATCGCCGCGGTCTAGGGGGTACACAGGACGCGCTATGCAGCCTATGGAAGGCTGAACGCTGCTTGGAAAATCGCCGTATTAAAGCATAAATGCCGCGCCACAGTGCTTGAGATTGAACCGGCACCTATCTTTAGTGCCTCCACGCGGACCGGCGTTTGCATTACGCTCTCCGTGTAGCCACTCTCAGTAATTATGTTTTTTTAAAACGGCGCGGGCGCGACGCATCCATCTTCTGTGTGTCCCAGGCTTTAGACTGCTGGAGGACAAATGGACCACATTTTCACTCTGCTAGCTTTACTTTCTTTATTCTTCATGTTTTAGTTTTTATTGATATTAAAGTGGCTCTCTGGATTATTTTTCTATGTATCAAAGTTTTCTAAATGTTTTAAATGATATTTCAGGTCTAAACTATGATCTATGGGTTGAGTTCAACAACATCTGTCATTCTGATGAAGACCCTCCTTCCTCCTAGAGACCCCTTTCCATTATTTCTTGCCGCCGACATTTTTCAGCCAATGAAATTCAAATTTCTGCATTCTCTCAACATGCACGCGCGGAGTACAGGACGCTCCGTGTGTTTCTCTGTTTACCGTCTCGTTCACTGAGGACTCACAGCTCATTTCTACTAAAAACCTACCCATTCCCCAGCTAAAGACGGACTTATTTTTATTTTTAAACCTTTCACCTCACAGAATGGCAAGGTTTGACAGGATTACGCGTTTATTTTGGTCAGAAAGTTCATCCAGGGCCGAGTCAAGTTCAGCTTCAGAATCCAGCAGCAGCTCTCTGCTAACAGAGCTAATATCAGAAGCAGCAGGGACAGAGAGGGCTCTTCAGACCCTCGTAGTGTTGGAATAAGATTGTGAACTGTGAGTGATTAAACCCTACACATTGAGCTGTACAGCTTATGCCCGAAGTATATGCGCCGCGTGCACGCGCGCACACGCGACCAGACGCGCATGTCGAGATGTTTTGAGGAGGAGCCTTTGGACGCTAGATTCAAAAACTGCTGTCTTGCTGAAATAATCCAGAGTGCGGCTTTAACTTTGTTCTATCAGTTTATCTTTCATAGGGATGATTGGCCCTGTCCTAGCATACAAGACTGTCAGTTCTGCTTCACAGACTTTGGTCTAGCCATGCTCCACTGGAACATCAGCAGGCCACTGATTGGTCTGGTCAGTCTCGTACTGGGCCAATTACAACACTCTAATGGTTTGGTGGGCGGGATTAGCTGATGACGGAAGAGCTCCAACTCTGAAATTAAACAAGATGGATGCAGTTCGGGAACCGTGTGCGTATGAAACCATAGATATGCTGGTGAAGGTTCTGGTGAAAACCATAGATACCATATATATTGCTAGATGCCCTATCTGGGAGTCGACAGCGTCCCTACATGGCAGCCATCTTACTTTGGACAGCTGAGGTTCTGCTCTCTATGGTAGCAGATGGAAGGTGAGTGATCAACTTAACTAAAAATCCTCTTAACTCAATAAAAAATTTACGGATTTACAAACGGTTTACTTTCTTACAAACGATATTATGTATAGACTTGAGATAGGGTACTTTTACAGTTTATTAGTTTCCCAAACATTATTGATATATTTCACAACCATGTCTCTGACGTTTATAACAGAGCAAAAGGTTTGAAAATCTGTAAAAAATTGAGCAAGTTAGAGGTATTTAATAGTACATGCACCATAGACACCAATGTTATGAAAGAGGGCAGCTGTCCGGAGTAAGATGGCCACCGGCGTAGGAACATCAGGGTCCATTAACAAACAGTGCGGGTAAAGGCCAGTTCACACGGCAGGATTTCTAACCCGATTTTTGCCCCGATTCTCCTCCTACCTATGTTTGAGACAGCTTTGTCATCAACTTTGGAGGAATTAGATTTGAGCTTTTCTTTAAGACGTGAACAGATAGTGGCACTTAAGTCTTTTATTTTGAAAAAGGATGTATTGACCGCTTTGCCGACAGGATAATGTAAAAGTTTAATCTACTAGCTGGTTCTGGTTGTTGCTAATCGGCTCTGATTGGTCCTAGCGCTATCCAATAGCATGTGAAGACAGTTTGATCCGTTGATCCCGCCCCTATAGATGAGTCGTTTCAATGAATCGTGGCCAGACTAGCCCTGTCCTCCGTTTGTCTCTTTACTGTAACTCTATCGGAGTTTTCTTCCTGTTACGTATGAGTTCTCCTTTCCACTGTTGCACTCTGTGCTGTTCTTGTTCAAAATAGGGGGTTGTTCTCAAGTGAAGATTCAATCCAATGCTGGTTCCAAAAGTAATTAATTAGCATTTTAAAATCTTGTGAATCTAATTTTACTACAGTTTATCAAATCACAACAAATCAAACTAACTCCATCCATCTGTCTATGGTCTTATCTTATTTAAAATGAACATGCATGTTTTTTCAATGAATCATATTAGAAAATGTATTAAAGGTTTTTATTGTAAATTTTTGAAAACAAGTCCTAATAGTTCCATGAGCATAAAATCATACAACATTCCATATGAAGAAAGTAAAAATGAACAATGCAAGAACATTGATCAGAGTAAAAACATGTTTCCTCTGATGCCTGAAGAATGTAATAAAGAGATGTTCGTCATTACACAACATTCTAATACTAATGCAAACATTGTGACTAGTTGATATGTCTGATTTTAGTTAACGTTTTAATGGATGAATTTTGTTGCCTTCTCTGATGTTACACAGTGTTTGTTTTTTTAAATACTGTTTAAAAGTCTTGTCTCGCAGCCCATACACAATGGGACTGACAAACCTGGGGAGAATATGGATAAAGACATACCAAAAATATTGCAAATCAGCAAAATATTGAGGGAAAAATAGCACTACAGACTTTATTATCAGAGGATTTACATATGTTAGCATGCACAGCAGCAGCTGGAAGCCATGAAGCAAGATAGTGTTCCTGGCCTTCTTTGCATTTCCATCAGCTGAATTAGCTGATTGAGCAGCAAAGAAAATCTTGAAGTAGGTAAAGAAGAGAGTGACCCATACTACAGATAATAAGAATAAATAAGAAATTTCTTTCTTTTGTATACTTACTGGGTTTGTAAACATTTTATCCAAGCTACAGACTTTTATTGAATAAAATAACCATAATGGATCAGCTGCCAGATGAATGAATACATCAGGGACAATTGACGCTAAACTTAAAATCCAAATACAACCAATCAGAACATATGTTCGTTTTAAGGTGCAGAGTTGAGCGTGTCTCAGAGGTAAACATACAGCGATGTAGCACTCCACAGCCATTGCAGCTAAATTTAACGGAGTAATGTTGTTGGAGGAAACAGAAAGAACAAGAAGGAAACAACAGAGGAATGCATTTATATAGTTGAAAAAGTAACTAAAGACAAGCAGGCTGACTGATGTTGTAAGATTGATCATGTCGTTCATCACGAGGTGGATGTACAGGATGTAACGAGGATTCGTGTAAAATATCTGAAAGAGAAGTCTTTTCAATGTAACACTTTTAACACCTATCTTTTAACTGATTACTGATGACAATATTCAAAAAATACTTTAACTGATTATTCTAACACAATCAAAAACAATTCTTACCTGGTGTTTCCTGAAGGTGTGAACCAGTGTGCCATTGATGCAGTTGATGATGAGGCCGAGAGCCACGGCGATCACATTTCTAGTAGCAACTGTTGTTGTGCTGCGATAAATTACACTGCCTGACACGCTGTAATTAAAGGATGAAGAATTCATGGAGTTGATGAAATATCCTGTCCTTGAAATAAGAAAACACGTTAAGCATTAAACTTAAGTCTTGAAATCATAATAACAAAATGGAATTTTCTGTAATAAGAAACATGATTTCACTTTCAAAACAATCAGCAAAAAGAGAAATATTACAACTAGGGATGTAACAATACGCGGTCCAAGACCGGATCGAACGGTACACCAGTCACGGTCCGGAACGTCTTAGGTCCGCGGTCCAAAGACGTACTATTATTAGCTTCAGTAACTACTGGTTTCATTCTGTGTGTCCGCTCTAGTCTCATCTGAGCTGCTCACACAGCAGACCCCCTCCCTACCCGCGAGTAACCAATCACAGGTTTGACCCGCCCCACTGAGCTGAAAGTTTTAGCAAAACAAGCGCTACAGAGAGACAGACAGGCGGCGAGAGGCAAACAATTCAAGACGCGCAGTTGAATATAAAGACGAGGGAGAGAAAACGGTGAAAAAAATATGAGACGGTCTGCAAGCATTGTTTGACCCATCTCCCACACGTAGCAGGAAACACTTCAAGGCCAAGCACCTCCAACGCCACCACCCCAGTGTAGCTTTCTGGATGCAGACATTCGAGCAGGTAACGTCAGGGAAAAAACAGCAGTCTGTCGCTAATAACTCAACAAACATACAGTATCCGCTCAGAAAAGCACAAGAAAATGAGCCACGCTGTTGGCGTGTTTAATTGTATTAAAGAGGCACTTTATACTATTTGTAGGATATTTTTATATGAATGCTTTTATTTTGAAGTCTGGCCGAAACTGCACAGGAACGTCCAGCCAGACTTCAAAATAAAAGCGTTCATATAAAAATCTCTTCCACTATTTTACATTTAACAGTACATTGAAAAGGCACTTTAAAAGTAAAATTTCTGTTCGCCTCTGAACATATACTGGACTACAAGTAACACGTCTGAAAACTTATTTTATTGTGTGAATAGTTTCTCTATGGTTCAAAGTGGACCGAAACCATGACCAACATACCGAGGTACGGACCGGACCGTGGGAAAAGTGGACCGTTGCATCCCTAATTACAACACACAATAATGTTGAGCTGGTGTGCAGATAATATGTAGAATGTTAGTGAGTTTGTACTTTTTGTAGATGTTTAAAGTTTAAACCATGTGTCACGTGTAGCCAAGCAGAGAAGAAACCAGGCGCAGGTAATGGAGGAGCAGGAACCAGGAATGGGGGAAAGCACACAGGGTAGTATCAACGAGGAGCCGACAAAGGTGAGACTGGATAGGAGTGCTTATGTAGGGAGGGAGGTGATTAGTGAGGCAAGACACAGATGGTGTGATTACAAAGGGAGAGCACCTGTGAAGGAGGAAATTTAGGGGAGGGAGGGGAAAAAAAACAATAATGGGGCTCGATCACAACACTTTACGGATTACTTGATTTTAAAAGTAACTAAGTTAGATTAGTAGTTACTTTTTAAGTTACTTTATTAGTGACGTTCAGCTGCCTTTGACTCCTCCTCTGCCTCAACATAAAAATAGCATCCAGTTTTACTAAAACTCCGTTTATTAGAAGTGAATTTTAAAGTGATAATATGCAGTTTTGCTTGTTTTTGGCGCCCTCTGGTGTCCGTTTTAAATCACTGCATTAAAAAGTTACCAGAACGTTTCAGCTTCTAAACGCCAATATCTACCTGTTGAAATGTCTCCTCAGCCTTCATAGTTTTCTACAGGAGCGGTTATTTACTCCTTCAAAGAAATCAGCTGTGTTCAAGCAGGGAGAGATTGAAAAAAAGCAGGAATCATGAGCTAAAAACACTCCAGCGCTAGCATAACAGCTAGCCACATTGGGTTAGCCTAACCCTCGTGAGACACGTGACTTCCTGGGTACCGTGACGGAGACGGAGATTTTGCAATCGTGGTATTCCGGATCTAATCACCAGATGGGGCTAAGTGACTTTTCATTAACACTGTAAAGGGTCATATTAGCACAGACTGGCTCAAGGAAAAGATTTTAAAATATGAAAAAGTTGCATATTATCACTTTAACAGCAAGAAAATGGATCTCCTGACATTAAAGTTGATTTAACCATTTCCTGAAAAAATACTTTTTTATGAAATATAAATTAAAGACAGTCTTGACATGACATTTAACACTTATATATCAAAACTACCATTTAAAAAATAAATAGTTTATTACTGTAACTTATATTTAACATGTTTTATGAACATTAGAACAAACCTTATTGTTATCATTTTTATCTGACACAAACTCTAAATACTGAACGTATTTATTTCTGCTTGAAAACGATCATCTCTCTCCTCCACTGATTTTTATGTTTATTTATTTATTTAGGCAAAATAATCTTCAGAATAATCGTTGTAAAAATAATCGTGTACCCCCAGCCCTAATAATTATATGTATGTTATAAAAAGTGAAATTCACAAGATGACAATTTAGTGCAAACTTTGTGATCCTAAAGGCTTTGAAAAGCAGAACGAGTTGAATTCAGACCAGGAGGAAACTTACAGTACTTTAACACAAAGGACAGCAAATGATGTCAGCACTAATGTTCCACCATAAATAGTAAATTATTAGCCATAGTAGTCCAATCAGCCTAACAGTCATGTTTTTGGTCTGTGGGAGGCAGCCGGAGAGAGCCCACGCATGCATGGGGAGAACATGCAAACTCCACGCGGAAAGGCCACCGAGCCGGGGAAGCAAACCCACGACCTCTGTGCTGCGAGGCAACAGCGCTACCAACTGCGCCACCATGCAGCCCCAAACAATTACAACATAATTCCTTTACTACTGGATGAATAAACACTCGTTTTAAATGTCCATAAATCACTCATGGTGGAAGGAACTTTGACAAAGAGTGATCTTTTTTTCTCCCTCTCATAATATTAGATTTAAATATGTTTTTTTAAATAACTACAACAATCATAAACGCCTTCTAAATGAATTCAGGTTTGTTTTGAAACACTAATTACAACTTCACCTATCCAGATTCAGTGTGCCTCATCAGTATGTTAATCATAAACATAAATATGAAAAGTTTTTAGTAAAAAAAAATCTCTAGATGACCCTCTCGTCCTGAGCATACATGGAGCAGCAGATAAAACACTTCAAGAGGACCAGGTTCAGACTCAGGATGAGCAGCTACCTGCACTGACTGGTTGAGGGAAGAGTCTACTGCACTAAGAATGAACTACAGCCAATCAAATAAATAAATTAATGAACCCAAAAAGACATAATGTAAAAAAGCAAAGTGAGGAAAAGTGATTAATACATGATAGAACATACTGGAGTTTGTTTGCAGTAATCAAACTGCTTCATCATGTCACATTTATTTTGGGTGATGCAACGGTTTTCCAGACCCCTTTGAAAGAAAGGGAAGTTGTGAGTACTAGATCAATGTTTAAAGTTTCAACTTTTAAAGTCAGTGTGTCATGATAGGATATTGTGCCTGTGCCCTTTAGCAAAATTACATTCAACCTTCATGATGGCAAGGTCAAGGACATATATAAAATATATAAAACCACATTCCTTTCACTACAAAGACTGGGATGAAGAAAAAGATCTTCTGGGTGATGAACAGCCTCCAGCTCCTGACCTGACCTCAACACTGCATGTTTGGTAAATATTAAACAAATCAGTCCTGATGGTCAGTTTCTGTAGTCAGTGGTCATGGTTTTAAATAATCTTAAAGTAAATTCATAACGCTGTGCTTTTGTCAGTATGTCAGTGAACACAACTTCACAAGAACATCTTAATTCCTAAATAATCTGCTCAACTAACAAGTCTATATTTAGATCAAAATAACTTTATGCAGGTTTAACCACTCAAACATATAATTATAATTATCTTCAATGAATTACAGCAACCTGTTATCCTTTGAGATGCTTGGTTTGTCCAAACACTAGATGTTTAAGTCAGACTATAAAATATTTATATCTAATTACAGAGAACAGAAAAAGAGTTGAATGCAAAAAAGAACAAAGTCATGAAACAGGGAACTACAGAGGAGATGAACCAAATAAGTTCTTACCTCAGAAAGATCCCTTCAGACTCTACTGTGACCTTCAGGAAGGAGAGTGAAACATGGCTGATGTTTTTATGTTTGTTACTGAGGTTTAAACCCTGTCAAAGTGTGATGTAGAGACAATATCCTCCCATGTATTAATTAGTTACCTGGATGCAACAAACTTAATGAGAATCAATCAGCAGCGTTATCTTTTCACTAGACATTGCCCTGTGATGTTACAGAAGGCCAGTACAGACATAAAGAAAAATCAATAATAAAAACCAAATAATTTGGTCAAAAATTAAAAGCTGAAAATTTAACATTAATAGTCTATAAAAATATTATACAATGTTGAGCAGTGATATTTGTAAAAAGTCTTGTAAAAAGATTACAAAACTGTCTTTGTGATTCTGGATAGCTGCTCTAAATGTTCTCACATTTTCCACCCAAATTACCTTGTTTCAGATAGAACTTTCCCTTTTATTTTACCACACCTCACTCTAAAAGTAACCATATTAGAAAATAATCAATTTTTCCATATAGACCTCCCATTGATTTCTCATCAGTTCATTTACATAGCTTAAAGGGATACTCCACCGCCAAGTTATTTTTTGTCTATTGCCATATTCCTCAGAGTTAGATAAGTGTGCAAAGACTATTTGTAAACAGCCCAGCCGTTTTCCTGATCCGGCAGTACTCTTTTTGCTTTAGCTTAGCTAAAATACTGTAAGTGAATGGTACCAGATAGCATTGCCAGAAAAAACGTCCATAAAACTCACTAAATAGTGATAATAATTCGGCCTAGTGACCTCAGTAAACATATCAACTGCAAGGGAAAATAAAAAGTAACACGAACGAATTACATGTACTGTTTTTAACTTGGGACTACTTTTATGACAAAGAGCAGTTGTAACTCCACTGAACAGCGGAAGGATATGACGCACGGCCCCAAAGACACCTACTTCCGTAAACACGTATTCACACACGTTGTTTGCACCGTGCGTCATGTGTGTGCGTGTGTGCACATGCACACGGCGAATTACATGCTGGGCATAAATGGTGCAGCTCAGCTCAAAGTGTAGGGTTTAATCACTCACAGTTCACAAATCTTATTCCAACACTGTACCAGGCTTTGATGAGCCCTCTCTGTCCCTGCTGCTTCTGATACTTAGCTGTTAGCAGAGAGCTGCTGCTACTCTGTCTGTAGCTGAACACAGAATGACTCGGCCCTGGATGAACTTTCTGACCAAAATAAACGTGTATCCTTGGCAAGCCTTGCCATTCTGTGAGGTGAAAGGTTTAAAAATTAAAATAAATCCGTTTTTAGCTGGGGAATGGGTAGGTTTTTAGTAGAAATGAACTGTGAGTCCCCAGTGAACGGCTGAGACGGCAAACAGAGAAACACACGGAGCGTCCTGTACGAGAGCGCCCCCTACTGATACAGGTTTGCTCAATGCATGTTGAGAGAATGCCGACAATGCAGAAATTTGAATTTCATTGGCTACAAAAGATCAGTAGCCAGAAATAATGCAAAGGGGTCTCTAGGAGGAAGGAGAGTCTTCATCAGAATGACAGATGTTGTGGAACTCAACCCATAGATCATAGTTTAGACCTGAAATATCATTTAAAACATTTAGAAAACTTTGATACATAGAAAAATGCTCCTCCTAGCTGCTTTAACTCTGTGTTGCCTTTTTCATGAAACCGTTGCTATGACTGTGGTGGTCTAAACAAATATTTACTTATAACCATAGTAATTTTGTTTGTGTTTCTTGTGTAGTGTTAAATCTTCTGCTAGGTATTGGTGGGGACTCGTCACCGTCCACGCTAAAGGCTGAACACCGGAGATGTCAGCGCCAGTCATGGTTTTGGCCAGTCTTGTACAAGACCCATTCCTGAAGCAGCACGCCATAGAACGCTGTTTGCATTGGCCAGTATTCTCAGACAGACAGACAGAGATAGTTATATATAATAATATTATTATAACTTCATGCTACACAATTATCATGGTTCTCTCTTGTGGTACCAGCTTCCAATTTCCATCTGTGAGGCAGACACCCAGTTTACTTTTATACTTGGGTTAAGACTTTGCTCTATGATAAATATTATAGTTAGAGTAAGCTTGGGTTATCCTGGCTCATCTCTTTAGTTGTGCTGTTATAGGTTTAGATTGCTGGAGGACAAACTGACCAAATGTTCTCACTCTGCTGGCTTTACTTTTACTCCTCTTTATGTTTGTATTTAATTTTTACTGACATTAACTTTGTTTTATCAGTTTATTTTTTATAAAAGTGACTGGCCCTGTCTATCTCTTTACTGTACTTCTATCGGAGGTTTCTTCCTGTTATGTGGGAGTTTTCCTTTTCACTGTTGCCCTCTGTGCTGTGCTTGTTCAAAATAGGGGATTGTATTGAAGATTCAATCCAATCTGCTGGGTGCTATATATAGGACAGGAGGTCCGTCCATCCATCCATTTTTTTCTTCCTGGCACTCGAGATGAGCGAATGCTTCCCCCTTTTCTCCCTCCCTTTCCCGGCTCTCTGTCCTGTCAACTATTTCGGAGCAGCTGCCTGCATCCCCCTCTGGACTTCATCAACCATGAATTTGATCAGCTGGTCTAGGAATGTTATGGACAAACTTTTTTCCCACTACTTGAAGATGTTTACTTAATTGGATTATGTAAACCGGGTTCTGGTGTTTGGCGTGTGTAGGATCCAGGAACATCTGCAAATTGGGAGTAAGTGATTGGCAAACAACCTGGGCTCTATGATGGAGCCGTGAACTGTCAATCTCGGGCTGGCTGAGCTGAGGCTAAGGCTAGACGCTCTGCAGCGATCTGCTCGCATTTTCAGATTCACACTCAGGAAAACATCTCGGAGGAATACTCAGCAGCAATCTGGCCGTGGTTTCGGACTTGTCAGTGGAAGGGATAAACAGCTGAGAGGAATAACAGCTGACTTGGTGGATACTGTCTCAAATTTGGCCGTTTGGATGGATGTAGACCTCTTAGGACAGAAGGCAGAAGCTAAATTATCTCTGCCTGCCCCAAAACAAATCTGTTATCTGGAATTCGACCTCCCTGCCGGCCTTAAAAAAGGCTGAAGACTCAACTCCCCCGGAGGTGGCTAAAGGTGGCTGCCCCCCCCCCCATCCTCACATGTACTGATTACAACATTCACATCCTACTGAAGCACAGACACACACCCTGCACTTAAATGCTCTTCTTGCACCCTATGTGACCTCGCTCCCCCTCCTACGGCTGAAGCTGAAACATGTGCAATTCTGTGTCTGACTCGCTTTAGCAGGTGGGTTGCTCCCCCTCTCATCCCTTTCTTCATCACGCTTCATTATGTTGTGACTGTCTTGAGTTTATCGCTTTCCATGTTGGAGGTGTTTTTTCCCTGCTTGCTTCTCTTTACTGAGCTGAGTGCTCCCCTCATGGACACTTTATCTCATCATTGTACCATAACTTAGAACTCTTCTACTGGTTGTTGTATCAACAATTATCATGCTGTAACTGTACCTACCTGTTACTTCAATCTATTTGCACAATTGTGTTACTTGAACCTATTTGCACAAACTTAATCATCATCTTTAATGCTGGCCATTGTACAAAATGCAATGTACACTACTGCATAATTATGTGCAGTGTGTTCATTCTAAAGATTAACTTCATATCTCTATTATACCTTTAGAAATCTTGAACTCTAGTTTTTCTTATTTCATCTCCCTTATATATATATATATATATTTTTTTTCCATCATTTATGCTTATATGTACTAGGGATGGGTATCGGTATCGGTTTTTCGATAATATCGGCCGATATTGGCAATATCGGTAAATATCGGTACCGGTTTTTGTAATGATGACACACATGCCCTTTACACACCATGCACATATTATACATCAAAGTGTTTGGCTACTTCTCCTCTCTCCCAAAATGTCAAAGTATAACAAATCTGATGTATAGTTTTAGAGATATTTTTTATTTATTTGGCACACCTTTCATTAAATACTGTGTTTGTCTTTTTTTAATGAGGGCTACCCCGCTTATATCGGTATCGGTTTATATCGGTGTCGGAAATTAAGAGTTAGACAATATCGGATATTGGTAAAAAAGCCAATATCGAGCATCCCTAATATGTACATATTTTGTTTGTTTTTTCTTATGACATCCAGTATGGTCGGCAAAGTAAGAATTTCATTGTGCAGGGAAACGTGTTTCTTTACTGCACATACGACAATAAATCTTTGAAGGAATGCAGAATTGAATACATATTTTTTTACCACCTCCCCTACCTCCCCAACTCTTGTCTCCCCCTCTTCACAAGGAAGCACTCGTATGAGCCGCCTGCCCGCAGTCAATCTGTTCCTGTTGATGTATTTTTATGTGTTTTTGTGAAATGTACTGAAATTGAATTTTGTTGTACTGGGACGCTGGTACAATGACAATAAAGTGATTCAGATTCATCCATCGTCCTATCTTTTGTCAAATGAACGTGGATGCCAATGCATTTTTTACAATAAGTCATATTAGAAAATGTATTAAAAGGTTTTTATTGTAAATTTGTAAAAAAGAGTCTTTTAAGTTCCATAAGCATAAAATCAAAATACCATATGAACAAAGTCTTTAAATCTCAACAATGCCAGAACTTTGATCATCAGAGTAAAAACATGTTTTTCCTCTGATGCCTGAAGAATACAACAGAGATTTTGGTCATTACACAGCTTTCTAATACTAATGCAGACATTGTGAATTTAGTTGATTTATCTGATTTTTAGGACATTAGCTGAAGTTTTCCTGGAGGATGAATTTTGCTGCCTTCTCTGATATTACACAGCATGTATTTTTTTAAATACTGTTTAAAAGTCTTGTCTCGCAGCCCATACACAATGGGACTGACAAACCTGGGGAGGATATGGATAAAGACATAGCAAAAATATTGTAAATCAGCAAAATATTGAGGGAAAAATAGCAATGCAGATTTTTGTATCAGAGGATCTACATATGTTAGCATGCACATCAGCAGCTGGAAGCCATGAAGCAGGATAGTGTTCCTGGCCTTCTTTGCATTTCCATCAGCTGAATGAGCTGATTGAGCAGTGAAGAAAATCTTGAAGTAGGTAAAGAAGAGACTGAGCCAAACTACAGATAAATACAATAAATAAGTAATTTCTCTCTTTTGTATACTTACTGGGTGTGTAAACAGTCTTTCCATGCTACAGATTTTTATTGAATAAAATAACCATGATGGATCAGCTGCAAGATTAATGAATACATCAGGCAGAATTGACACAGAGCTCAAAATCCAAATACAACCAATCAGAATATATGTTCGTTTGATGGTGCAGAGTTCAGCGTGTCTCAGAGGGAAACATACAGCGATGTAGCACTCCACAGCCATTGCAGCTAAATTTAACGGGGTAATATTGGTGGTGAAAACAGAAACAACAATAAGGAAACAACAGAGGCAAGTATTCATATTGTTGAAAACGTAACTAAAGACAAGCAGGCTGACTGATATTGCAAGATCGATCATGTCGTTCATCACGAGGTGGATGTACAGGATGTAACGAGGATTCGTGTAAAATATCTGAAAGAGAAGTCTTTAAAAATGTTTGCACTTTGAACATTTATTTTAATGTTTATTACTGACAATATTTTATGAATTATTCCACTGATTATTCTAACACTTTCACTGACCTGGTGTTTCCTGAAGGTGTGAACCAGCGTGCCGTTGATATAGTTGATGATGAGGCCGAGAGCGAAGGCGATCACATTTTTAGTAACAACTGTTGTTGTGTTGCGATAAATTACACTGCCTGACACGTTGTTGAAGGAAGAAGAATTCATAGTTGATGGAATATCCTGTCCTTAAAATAAGAGAACATGTTAAACATCAAACTTCATAACAATTAGCAGAAAGATTAACATTACAACATACAGAAAAGATAGGAAGGTATGCAAATTTGTAGAAAGTTGATTTTTTTTTTGTAGATAGTTTAAACAAGGGGGTATTTAGTTTTGTCTCATTTAATTTTTTGTTCAATCATCTCACAATTTCAAGTCTTTAGCAATTAAAAAAACAAAACAATTGGGATTAATAACAAAACAAAGAAATATAAAAAATATATAAATACATCAAAGTGAAGAAACATAACCAATGATCATCTGGTAGCCTGGTGATTATGTTCACACTCAAAAGGATGGGTCAGGGTCACCGAGTCCAATCAAAAAGCTTCACGTCACATTTGTATGAAAACAAAAACACATTAGAAATGTAATAATGACTGGATGCAATAGTTTTCAAGTTTTTTTTTTTTCATTTTTAAAGTCTGTGTCTCATGATATGATATTGTGTCTGTGCCCTTTAAATAGCAAAACTAAATTCAACCCATATGATGGCAGCATTTCCGCAGAATAAAGAAATACATTATTTGGAATTTGCATCCTGTCTTGATGATGATATATTTTTATGGAGAATCTTTTATGACAGCACACAGGCAAAACCATATTATTATCACTACAAAGGCTGCAGGGATGAAGAAAAAGATCATCTGGGTGCTGAACCTGCCCTCAACACTGAGGGTAAATATTAAACAAATCAGTCCCAAACATTTAGCTAGGAAGATAACAGACATAATAAAAGAATGGTCTGAATAATGTTAAATTCCTAACTCTGTGCTTTTATCAGTATGTCAGTGAACACAACTTTCCAAGCACTTTTTTAGTTTTTAAACAATCTGCTCAACTAACAAGTCTAAATTTAATCAAAATGTATTTTACTAATTACAGAAAAAAGAATTAGCAAAGAAGAACAAAGTCATGAAACCAACACAATATGAAAATTTAAAAGGATATAAGAAATAGATCAATTGAGTTCTTACCTCAGAACGATCACTTCAGACTCTACTTTGACCTTCAGGAAGGAGAGTGAAACATGGCTGATGTTTTGAGATTTAAACCCTGTCAACGTGTGATGTAAAGACAATATCCTCTCATGTATTAATTACCTGTAGTTACCTGGAAGCAACTGACTTTGTGAGAATCTGATTGGTAGAAGATAGACTTCTTTGCCACCAAATACAGTGCTTCACCCTTCTCAGTTAAAGCAGCAATAAATAGTTTTTTACACTTTAAGCTAGCACATTAAAATAGATTTAATTGATTTATGAGTTAGAAACTTGACCATTTTCATATTTGCCATCACTCTACACCCCCTATGCAGATACTGCACTAAACAGTTTAGCGGAGCAGGTAGGTTTCCTAGATGATGTCACTACCTGCCTTACGGCCATAGTTACGAGGTGTAGCAACGGTTGGGGAGGAGGGATGGTTTCAGCGAGGGTTTCACAGTTTAACCAGTTCTGACTATTAACCAGGTGGTGAAATATTGTAGAAAAGTCTGTTCTGAAAGACTTCCTCAGTACCACCTCACAGGTAAATAAATAAATCAGGCGAAACCGGTGGCACAACCTGTATGAAAACATCTCCTACACAGGAGTACACCTCCATGACCTATTGTTCACTACTTGGATACAAACCAAATTCCTCCGGATCCAGGCGGATTTGGGTTGATTAATTATTTAGACATACTGAGTCAAGTCCAATTCATACTCCAAGCAAGAACTTTGTCCACGTGAGGGTTTGTGCGAGTTGACAGAGACCCGAAAGCCTTGTCAGGTCCGTGCTGAACTGCTGCTGGTCCCAGAGGTTTTGCGCCAGTCCACCGAGACCCGAATACCTCGTCAGGTCCGCTCTGGTCCACTGCTGGACCCGGAGGTTTTGCGCCAGTCCACTGAGACCCGAAAACCTCGTCAGGTCCGCTCTGGTCCACTGCTGGACCCGAAGGTTTTGCGCGAGTCCACCGAGACCCAAAAGCCTCGTCAGGTCCACGCTGGATGATGGATCGTTTTTATCTGCACACACACACACCTGATACGCACACCTGTATGACACATCGCAGAAGGAGTTTGGCAGCTGAGTTCTCATGGAATATGAATTGGCCTTTACGCTCAGACAGCTGAGAGAAAGAGAGAGACTGTTTCTGAACTGAAAATAATTATACATTTAAAAAAGATGTAAAATACAACTTGTCTGACGAGATTATGGGCTGAAAAAGCAGCGGGAGCAGTGTCAGATTGTGGGGGAGAGCTTTCTCTTTCTTCAGCTGTGACATTTGCAACTGTTGAAAATACACTTTTAACCAATTGGGAGCAGTAGGAGGCTACGCAGCAAAGTTCATTAATATTACTTTAAAGTAAAGGGATTGTGGAGATCTGTCCTCCATATGAGATAACATGGTAGGATAGGATGCTACTTTAAACACTTGGTTCAACCCTTAAACAGGAGTACTATTAACCTCCTAAGACCCAAACTCTTTCATGGCATGCATTTTTAATTCCTCTTTCAGTAGTGGCTGGTGAAATCTGTGTTGGGTGGGGTGCATTTTTGCAAGTCAGTTTTCAGATGTGCAAAAAACCACATATTACCACTACGGCAGGGAAGTAAGCAAAATATTTTCATCTGACTGAATTTTTTTTTTTTCTGCATTTAGAACAATTCGCTATTTTTAAGGAATCTAGCCAAGCAAATTTTGCTTACCCCATTGGCAGATTTTTTGCTCAAATCTAGAAAACTTGACCATATTTAAGAAGATTTGGCCTATTTCAAGTAGGGCTGTAAGAATATATTTTCTTTTTAGACAAAAATAAGTCAAAATGTCTAAAAACAAGGCTATTTAACTTTCTTAGAAATCAGTTTTTGCAGTGTAGATTTTAATAAAATGTTTGAGCTAAAGTATTGTCTTCAGTGTGTGTAACTCCCCCCCCCCCCCTATATAAATACATAATAAATAAAACTCGGGTTCGGTGTGGTCGGGCAGTATTACACGTGATAGCGTCGGGCTGGGTTGGTTTGGATTCAGATTGAAATTGTGGGCCCATTGAGAACTTCAGTCTGATGAACTGGACATGCAGTACTATTTCTGCACCCTTGCTGCATCTCCTTTTGTTTTCTCAAGGCTTCCCAAAAAAGTCTAAAATCACCTTTTGCGCCATTTGTGGTAAATACATCTTTGAGGTCACCAGCAGGTGGTGCTGCAGCACCCCTGCTTCCCGCGGTGATGAGCCTAGCTATTCAAATAAAAATCTAAACTTACCTTGGGTTGTCTGTGTTTGTGGTCACGTTCACTCCAGTGTCATTAGGTAACCATATTTGACGGTTTTTACAGTTGTTACAAGTGAGTTTTCCTTTCCACTGTAGCCCTCTGTGCTGTGCTTGTTCAGAATCGGTGATTGCATTGAAGTGACGATTCAATCCAATCTGCTGGTTCCTTTATAGGCTATAGGAAAAATTTGACTCAGTGGCAGTTTAAAATCTTGCTCATTTAATTTTATTAGAATTAAACTAACTGCAAGCAATTGGCCTTAGTCTGAAACTAAATAAATTGGACTACTTGTATAGCGCTTTGAGATGACTGAGAACTGGCGGTGTGTAAATAAACTGAATTGAAATAACTCAAATCTCATAAATCGCATAGTAGATCATGTAGAAAATACATTTTCAACTGTTTTTGTAAAAAAGTGGATGAGCAGAATTTACTTTTTAAGGAAACAATGTTTTTAAACAGACAATATGTCTGGTGGAAGAAGTCCACTGAGCATTTACTGCTATATACTATTTTAAGTGATTGTGTTTTTTTTTTTTTATATATCTTAGATTCTGTACATGCAACTTTCACTTAATTTATTTATTTATTTTTAACAAATTACAAAAAAAAAAAAAAAGAAATTTCTCTCATGTTTATCAAAACTGGCCATTCGTCCATCGGTCTATCCATTTGTATGATCTTTAGCCAATAAAAGGAACATGTTTTTCAATGCACTTTTACAATAAATGATAATAATGAATGTATTAAAAGGCTTTGATATTGTAAGTTTGTAAAAAGGGGTCTTTTAATAGCTCCATAAGCATAAAATCGTAAAGAATCAGCAAATTTTTAAAACATGAACAATACCAGAACAATGAATAATGTAACAACATGTTCTTGATGCCTGACAGATGTAAGAAATAGATGTTGGTTATTACACAACATTTTAATACTAATGCAAACATTGTGGATTTAGCAGATTTGTCAGATTTTTAGAACATTAGCTGAAGTTTTCCTGGAGGATGAATTTTGTTGCAATCTCTGATGTCACACAGCATATGTTTTTTAAAATACTGTTTAAATGTCTTGTCTCGCAGCCCATACACAATGGGACTTATAAACCTGGGGAGAATCTGGATAAACACATAGCAAAAATATTGTAAATCACCAAAATTTTGAGGGAAAAAGAGCATTGCAGACTTCTGTATCAGAGGATCTACATATGTTAGCATGCACAGCAGCAGCTGGAAGCCATGAAGCAGGATAGTGTTCCTGGCCTTCTTTGCATTTCCATCAGCTGAATGAGCTGATTGAGCAGCAAAGAAAATCTTGAAGTAGGTAAAGAAGAGAGTGACCCAAACTACAGTTAAAAAGAATAAATAAGAAATGTATTTTTTTTGTACACTTGCTGGGTGTGTAAACAGTCTTTCTAAGCTACATATTCTTATTGAATAAAAAAACCATAGTGGATCAGCTGCTAGATGAATGAAAACATCAGGCACAAATGATACAGAGCTCAAAACCCAAATACAACCAATCAGAATAAATGTCCGTTTGATGGTGCAGAGTTCAGCGTGTCTCAGAGGGAAGCATACAGCGATGTAGCACTCCACAGCCATTGCAGCTAAATTTAACGGAGTGTTATTGGTGGTGAAGACGGCAACAACAATAAGGACACAACAGAGGGAAACATTCATATTGTTGAAAAAGTAACTAAATAGAAGCAGGCTGATTGATGTTATAAGATAGGTCATGTCGTTCACCACGAGATGGATGTACAGGATGTAACGAGGATTCATGTAAAATATCTGAAAGAGAAATCTTTAAAAGGTTTAGCACTGTGTAATGAACATTGACGTTATTTCTAAGTATCTGGTCCAGATCAAGAAATGGATTATGTTTGTGTGACAATTGACCTTTTTCTTACCAGCTCACACCCTCTTTCAAAAAGATTCCCCCTCAGGAGGTCATAAATTCCTGCCTTGGTGTCAAAGAACCCTCCTTTCATCTTTCTGTGACAGTAAAGATAATGCGGATGCTAATTTACAGCTTGGTGACACTTGTTCAAATAACTTTTCAGGATGTGATCAAAAGGAGTTCGATCACCCACAGACTAGAGGGAGCCATGAGGCCCCCCTCACCCCTCTCTGGCTTATCAAAAGTCTGCAGTCCATCTCACTCTGTGGGAAGAACCTCACCTCACACCACCTTTTCTCACCCAAGAGAACCGAGGGAATTCCTTTGTCTTCTCTTTCCTTAAAAATGTCTCTGCTAACTTCTCTCCACCCCCACAGGCTTCAGATGAAATAAACTTCAGTGTAATCCCAAATTGATATAAAGAAAGGTTAATATCCACAGGTTTACTTTTAAAATGTGTTTACAAGATAAAGCTTGATTTTTCCCTGTTTGATTTTACTTAAGTAAAAGTTCTTTGGTTAATTTTCCTTGAAGACTTTTCATTGTTTATCAATATAATACCAAATTATCTCTTTTAAATATAATCTAGTCAAGAAACTAGCAATGTTATTTGTCTAATGTACTCTTAAGCTAAGAGTAACTGATTTCTCTGATTAATCTGATGTGGGATTTAATGTGTTTCTATGCTTAGAATAAACCTGACGCACGCAGACTAAAAGGTGATTCTGAATAACTCTTCACGTTTCAGAGAGGGAAGTGGTAAGGTTTATTTTATTAATTAGAAACTTTATTCCTCTCATCAAAATTTAATCCCCTCTAAGCCATTCTTAAGTACTTCCCCTTTATGCAGATGAAGGTGGAGTCAACCACACCATTGGCTGAACCCGACTCCACCCCTGCCCTTTAAAACCAGAAGGCGCTAACTGCTAGCTCTCTTCTTCACCTCTTCTTTAGCTCTCTTCTTCACCTTTTCTTCGCCCCTTCGCTTCTTCTTCGCTACTAGCTTCTCTCTCTTCGTCTCCGCCTCTCTGCGTAGATGACCTGATGACCTCACCGGCTCGCCTGCATGCTTGCCCTGCTCCCCCCCCCCACCAGGGAGCTGTGCAGAGCTGCGACATGAGGCCTTTCCGGAAGAACACACTCTTAGACTTCAAGTCTTATCGGCGTTAAGCTTTCTTTTATTTTCACGTTACATTCTTCTTAACCAAGTTTAGACGTTTTAAAGTTTATTTTTCTTTCATCCGTCGTTAGAAACCAAAAGTTAGACGGCGTTAATCTGAAGCTAAACTACCAAAACGAAGACATCCTCCTGCCATGAGAGAGATCGAGCCATGCTTGCCCAAATCCTGGAGATCTGCATCAATCAGCTTCTGATACCCTTCCACACTTGAGTCACCCATCGAGCGTTTTATGCTTTGACTGCCTCTTCTTCAAGCTGAAACAGGAGCCACTGTGACTGCTGGAGGAGACAAAGCCGTCCAGGCCTCAACGTATCTCGGGGATCCAAGTTCAGTGGTTCGGTGAGACAATCAACCTATGTGGTTATTGCAAAGTGATGCAGTTTGGGTAAAGCAAGCTAAACTTACCTCTCTTCATCCATCCATCCTCCTTAAAATCCTTAATCTTCAACTTCCCTTCATAGGCCAATAAATTAGCTTAATTTCATTAGTAAACCATTTCTCACTCTGAAACATTAGTCATTAATATTTATTTAACCTCAATAATTCATCTTGTTAATAAATTGAACTGGTTACAAAGTCAAATTCCTAACTTTGCTGGGTTGCTTGTTATAACATGTTCATTTTGAGGTTTCTGTAAATAAATTTATCCGTATATAATCATAAATGGGCTTCCAGTAATTTTTGTGTTTTTCATATCGAAAATGGGTAACGAGCTTACTTCTTTCAGATTCAGACTGATAAATGATAATAAAATACAAATAGGATAATATTCAAGGTTGTCTCAGCTTACCTTCCAAAGAAAATGCTGGGTGGTGCCCTAATTACGAGGTTTTGACTATTATTATTAATTATTAAGAATAATTATAATAATAATATTCAATATATACAACTTTATACAATATAACGCTACAG
>SSNR01000297.1:569163-593293 GCA_006937965.1 Callopanchax toddi
CGCTAGCCGAGAAGTTAGCAGGTTTGTAGACAGACAACCTATTCCAGTCAGAAACAATTATAACCTTCTGCGTCAAGCATTGATCAAAGAATACTCTGACTTGGCCTTTCAATCAGGTCTAGCTGCAGCTCTTGACATCAAACAGAGCCGAAATGAGTCGCCTCAAGCTTACTACTACCGACTAATGAGGGCATATTTTGGATCAAGAAATGAGGTAGATATGGAGTCTGAGCCCGACTTCAAAACCCTGTTCTTGAAAAATCTTCATCCAGGTACCTCTTATCATATGGGAATCTATGCTAACTCACAAACAGCTTCTATCCAGCAGCTACGTGAATGGGCGTGCCTAGCATTTCAGAAACAACAACAAGGTAATAGTAAGTCATCACATCCTGACTCTGTACTTTTCCTAGACTCAAATGTTTCTCTTAAGAACCAGAAAGGCGCCCTGGTGGACAGGACTGAGCCGACAGCTCCAGCCTTCTTTCCACCACGACCCCCAAGAAACCTTCAGAGGCCACAGCCTCAGGGTCTGTCACCAGACAGAGGCCGCTCTGAATGTTTGAGACCCAAGAGAGGACCTAGAGGTTCTCTGACAGAACCCTGGAACCAGAGTACCAGATCACGCCGAGGTAAATGGTTGTCGCCACACCCTAACCATAGGTATGTGACTCCAGAACCTGCTAATGATCTGAGTTACCAGTTTCAGGACAGACGTTCCCATGCGCAAAGACCAGACCCCAGGTGTCGCAGAAAGGATGTCTCCATCCCACCTGTCACCAAAGACGCCCAGAACCTTCAAAGGCCCGGAGACACAGACCTCTCCAGTCTTTATGCAGGACACATTAAGACTATCAAATCTCTGCTGGAAGAAATCACTCAGAAAAACGAAAGTAAACAAACTAACTTCATTTCTGCTCGATCTCTCCCCACAGAGTCAGTTCTGGAAAACACTCCCACTCATCGGTCTGAGAGTGTCACTTCTGGACCGATCCCGCCTCCTGCAGCCGCAGTAGAAGGCCGGAACAGGTCCCACTTACCCTCAGGTAAAGTGACCAGAACAGAGAGTCCAAAGACTTCTGCTCCCCAATTTCTGTGTCACCTCACAGAAAAGGGAAAACAGCGAAAAGTTTATTTACCTGTAACTTTGCAGGGTGTGTTAAAACACGATGCATTGGTAGATACAGGCGCTGACATGACACTCATGTCAATCTCCCTGTTTGAGAAACTGCAGTCCATCGCACAGCAGTCAAATGTCAAAGTTCAACTCCAGCCATGTGTTGTTGAGGTGAGACCATTCTCCACTCTCACGACTCACCTTTCTGAACTGACATTCATACAGATTTCAGTTGGATCCAAGACGATGTGCCATCCCGTCTTTGTGTCCAAAATAGACTCCATTCCTCTCCTCATAGGTAAAGACCTACTGAATCGGTTAGAACCTGTGATAGATTTCAAAAACCTGATTATCTACACACAGGTGAGGAAACCGCTCAGTTTGCCTGCAAAAGCCCTAGAGGACCTTGGACTTTACGACATTCACACAGTAGAGGTCATGACCTCCAGCCCACCTGAGTCCACAGACTCTGCTGGCAACATGCTGAACAGCAGACAGAAGATGTTTCATCCTCACTGTCTCTTTCAGCCAAACAAGGCCACGCCCCTCTTCGCTCAGAAGAGGCTGACACCCACTGAAGAACAAAAGACTCCTCAATATCTGTTCCCCTCACTCAAAATGGGGGTGAACACCTGGCATAAGATCAAACCTCACCTCACCAGGCAGACAAACTCCTTCACAGGACAACTTGTTGGTGAGCTTTCAGCTTTAAGAACTAGCTTTGATCCAGGTAAAGACCAGTTTACCTGTGTATTCTAGAGTTCAGTAGTTCAAACCACAGGAACTACCACTCGTTCATCTGCTCTGCAGCTAAATCAAACTCCTTAACACTTCAGTCAAATCCACAAGAACAAATTAGGATTAAATAGGAAATAAACTCAGAACAAAGGAAATCCGTGCACTCAAAAGAGTTTAAACTCCGGTAAAACACCAACCGTTAAATAAAATGAGGCAACAGACGACCTCTATTATTTCTCAAAGAGAAAACTCAGTATGATGCATGACTTATGTTATTTCATGTTCGCATGAACTAATTTTTCTTCCACCACTAAACGCTTTACAGGAACTAACTCATCCTCATTACAGGAAATGGGGGTGACTGAACAAACCAAGTTCCCATTATTAGGTGTGTGCGTGTGTCCCACTGCTACAGGTAATGATTGTGTGATATGAATGTTGGAACACTTCTGAAGTAGTTATCTTTATTTCCAGTGGATCATCCACGTGTAATTACAGAAAACCAGTTCCAAATTAGTAGATGCTTAAAATCTCAGNCTGCTTTTCCAGCGGAACCCAAGACTGGAAAATAACGTCTCTTTCCATAAACAATGTTGAATCATCTTACATCTTCCATGATGCAACATTATTCAAAATGGGGGATGTTGTAATGGAACATCAACATTATTTCTAAGTTCATGTGGTCCAGATCAAGGAATGAATTATGTGTGGGTGACAATTGACTCTGTCCCCCAGATCACACTCTCTTTCCAACAGATTTCCCCTCAGGAGGTCATAAATTCCTGCCTTGGGGTCGAAGAACCCTCCTTTCATCTTTCTGTGACAGTAAAGATGATGCGGATGCTAATTTACAGCTTGGTGATACTGGTTCTAAGTAAATAACCTTTCAGGATGGTGATCAAAAGGAGTTCGATCACACCCACAGACGAGATGGAGCCAGGAAGACCTCACCCCTCCTTTTCTCACCCAGGGGGGGGAGAACCGAGGGAATTCCTTTGTCTTCTCTTTCCTTAAAAATGTCTCTGCTAACTTCTCTCCACCCCCACAGGCTTCAGATGAAATAAACTTCAGTGTAATCCCAAATTGATATAAAGAAAGGTTAATATCCACAGGTTTACTTTTAAAATGTGTTTACAAGATAAAGCTTGATTTTTCCCTGTTTGATTTTACTTAAGTAAAAGTTCTTTGGTTAATTTTCCTTGAAGACTTTTCATTGTTTATCAATATAATACCAAATTATCTCTTTTAAATATAATCTAGTCAAGAAACTAGCAATGTTATTTGTCTAATGTACTCTTAAGCTAAGAGTAACTGATTTCTCTGATTAATCTGATGTGGGATTTAATGTGTTTCTATGCTTAGAATAAACCTGACGCACGCAGACTAAAAGGTGATTCTGAATAACTCTTCACGTTTCAGAGAGGGAAGTGGTAAGGTTTATTTTATTAATTAGAAACTTTATTCCTCTCATCAAAATTTAATCCCCTCTAAGCCATTCTTAAGTACTTCCCCTTTATGCAGATGAAGGTGGAGTCAACCACACCATTGGCTGAACCCGACTCCACCCCTGCCCTTTAAAACCAGAAGGCGCTAACTGCTAGCTCTCTTCTTCACCTCTTCTTTAGCTCTCTTCTTCACCTTTTCTTCGCCCCTTCGCTTCTTCTTCGCTACTAGCTTCTCTCTCTTCGTCTCCGCCTCTCTGCGTAGATGACCTGATGACCTCACCGGCTCGCCTGCATGCTTGCCCTGCTCCCCCCCCCCACCAGGGAGCTGTGCAGAGCTGCGACATGAGGCCTTTCCGGAAGAACTAACTCTTAGACTTCAAGTCTTATCGGCGTTAAGCTTTCTTTTATTTTCACGTTACATTCTTCTTAACCAAGTTTAGACGTTTTAAAGTTTATTTTTCTTTCATCCGTCGTTAGAAACCAAAAGTTAGACGGCGTTAATCTGAAGCTAAACTACCAAAACGAAGACATCCTCCTGCCATGAGAGAGATCGAGCCATGCTTGCCCAAATCCTGGAGATCTGCATCAATCAGCTTCTGATACCCTTCCACACTTGAGTCACCCATCGAGCGTTTTATGCTTTGACTGCCTCTTCTTCAAGCTGAAACAGGAGCCACTGTGACTGCTGGAGGAGACAAAGCCGTCCAGGCCTCAACGTATCTCGGGGATCCAAGTTCAGTGGTTCGGTGAGACAATCAACCTATGTGGTTATTGCAAAGTGATGCAGTTTGGGTAAAGCAAGCTAAACTTACCTCTCTTCATCCATCCATCCTCCTTAAAATCCTTAATCTTCAACTTCCCTTCATAGGCCAATAAATTAGCTTAATTTCATTAGTAAACCATTTCTCACTCTGAAACATTAGTCATTAATATTTATTTAACCTCAATAATTCATCTTGTTAATAAATTGAACTGGTTACAAAGTCAAATTCCTAACTTTGCTGGGTTGCTTGTTATAACATGTTCATTTTGAGGTTTCTGTAAATAAATTTATTCGTATATAATCATAAATGGGCTTCCAGTAATTTTTGTGTTTTTCATATCGAAAATGGGTAACGAGCTTACTTCTTTCAGATTCAGACTGATAAATGATAAATGATAATAAATTACAAATAGGATAATATTCAAGGTTGTCTCAGCTTACCTTCCAAAGAAAATGCTGGGTGGTGCCCTAATTACGAGGTTTTGACTATTATTATTAATTATTAAGAATAATTATAATAATAATATTCAATATATACAACTTTATACAATATAACGCTACAACTGTAAAACATCTATTTTGAAATTCATCACTGATGACAATATTTTTAAAAAGTTTTTTTGACTGATTATTCTAACACAACAAAAAACAATGTGAACAGATGCTGACCTGGTGTTTCCTGAAGGTGTGAACCAGCGTGCCATTGATGTAGTTGATGATGAGGCCGAGAGCCACGGCGATCACATTTTTAGTAACAACTGCAGTTGTGCTGCGATAAATTGCACTGCCTGACACGCTGTAGTTAAAGGATGAATTCATAGTTGATGAAATATCCTGTCCTTGGAGAAAAAAAAACATGTTAAGCATCAAATTCATGTCTTGAAATCATAATAACAAAACAGAATTTACTGTAATAAAAAACGTTTTTTCCTTGCTATTTTCTGCAAATAAGAAAAATTAGGACATTTTAGAAAGTTATGAGTTGCTACAAACTTTGTGTGACCCTAACGGATTTGATGAGAAATCTGGTTTGATTTCAGACCAGGAGAAAAAACCCCAAGCTTATTTTAAAAAACAACAACTTCACCTTAACACCTATTTAATAGAAAGTTATATTTACACACATGTCAATAGAATGTTTTAATCCAGTTCAGTCCAATCCAGTTCCAGATTCAGTTTCCTACAAATCCACTAAGAATGAGCTACAAGCAATCAAATACACAAACCCCATATAAAGAATAATGTCAAAATACAGCAAAGGGAGGGGAAATTACCAATATGTCATAGGAAATTCTAGCCTGGAGATTATGTTTGCACTCAAAAGTAACCCAACCCAATCAAACAGCTTCATGTCACATTTAGATGTGAAAAATACAGAAATGCAATATTGGGTGAATGCAATGGTTTTCCAGGCCCTTATTAAAGAGATGAAAGCTGTGAGATTAACATTAAAAGTTTTAAAGTCAGTGTTTTAAAGTTTTTCAATCAATTACAGCAATCTTATCTTATCCTTTGAGATTTACCAAAACACAGTTGAAGATTTAATGTCTGCGCCATTTAATAAAAAATATAACTACATACAGAAAACAAAATAAGAATTAAATGCAACAAAGACCAAAGTCATGAAACCAACACAATGTGAAAGTCGAAACAGGGAACCACAGAGGAGATGGACCAAATGAGTTCTTACCTCAGAAAGATCCCTTCAGACTCTACTGTGACCTTCAGGAAGGAGAGAGAAACATGGCTGATGTTTTTATGTTTGGTTTTGAGGTTTAAATCATGTCAAAGTGTGATGTAGAGACAATATCCTCCCATGTATTAATTAGTTACTTGGAAGCAACAAACTTAATGAGAACCAAGCAGCAGCGTTATCTTTTCACTACTGTATTGAGCTGTGATGTTACAGAAGGCCAGTGCAGACATAAAACAACACCAGGTCCAGGAATAAAAAACAAACAAACAATAAACACTGAAAATGTAACATCAAAAGTTTCTAAAAACTTCTCTTCTGGGCAGCTATAGACTAGGGGTTGAACGACTTGCTATTTTTACAAGTCGACTACCAAGTAATAAAAGTCGCGTCGACTTCGACTAATCACTGATGACGTCATACATACGGTGTATACAGGATGGCTTTATAAAACTTGACAGGCTTTGTTGCAAAAATGTATTTTTATGCTGACAACAAACAGGCCAAAACAGTTTTAATCTGACTAAAGGCCTATTCATACTCATACTAATGTAACCGACATTACAATGCGCTAATAATGAAAACTCTTGGTCCTATAGCCTCCTGTGCAAAATCCTCCATCAGGAACCTTGGGGTAACCTTTGAAATGGTAAATGCCTTAAATAGTGCTTTCTAGAGTTCAACACTCCCCAAAGCGCTGTACATCAGACAGTTAGCAGGACCATCACCACCTGTACAAACCAGAAACCTGGATGACAGCAGAGGTTCTGGGACTCCTTAAAACCAGAGGCGAAGCATTCAGATCTGTCCCGCGGCATCAAAAAGGCATCATATGCACATAAAATCAATAACCACGTCACAGACAGCAAAGACACACGGAGCCTCTGGCAAGCTATCCGAACCATCGCCGACTACAAGCCCCCACCACAGGTCTGTGGTGATGATGACACATCCCTCCCTGATGCCGTCAACCACTTCCATTCACGGTTTGAACTGCAAAATGATGCTCCTGCACAAAAACTGCCCACAGCTCCCAATGAGCAGGTGCTCCACCTGTCTCCAGCCGACGTAAGGAAGACTCTTTCCAGGATAAACCCACACAAGGCTGCAGGCCCTGACAACATACCTGGCCATGTGCTGAGACACTGTGCTGCACAGCTGACAGATGTGCTCACAGACATCTGTAACATCTACATATTTCAAATTCACAATAATCATACCGGTACCAAAAAAAAGTCAACTGTCCTGTCTTAATGACTACCATCCCATAGCACTGACTCCAATTATGATGAAATGCTTTGAGAGGATAGTCATGCACGGCATCAAAACCAGCCTCTTTACTACGCTCAACTCGCTCCAGTTTGCATACTGTCCAAATCGCTCCACGGACGATGCAATTTCTCCCACCCTCCACCTGGCCCTCATCCACTTAGAAAATAAGGACTCTATGTGAGAAGGATATTCACTGATTTCAGCTCAGCTTTCAATACAATAATCTTGCAACAGCTCATCAACAAAGTGACCCTTCTGGGTTGAAACAATGACCTTGGTAACTGGATCCTGGACTTTCTAACTGGAAGACCTCAGTCAGTCCGCGTAACACCTCGAGCGCCACTACACACTGAGGACAGGAGCTCCACAAGGCTGTGTGCTCAGTCCACTGCTCTTCACATTGCTTACTCACGGCTGAACTGCCAAGTACCACATCAAGTCTGCTGAGGACACAGTGGTAGGTCTCATCAGTAATAACGATGAAACGCAGTACAGAGAGGAAGTGGCTCAGCTGGCTGAATGGTGTGGCAAAAACTACCTGTCCCTCAATGTGAAGAAGACAGAGGAGATTGTAATGGACTTTAGGAGAAACTCCATCAATCAACCCCCACAGACTTTCGCAAGCTCGACTGTGAAGAGACTCAACAGTACAAAATTCCTGGGGATGCACATGACAGAGGATCTCACCTGGACCACCAACATCATGTCACTCTCTAAAAATGCGAGCCCTAAAATCAAATTATCCCTCCCATAATCCCCTGTAAGCTGATTATCTGACTTCACATATTCTTTGTATGTTTTTGCACATTCACAGTATTTATATAGGGATTGTATAGGTTGTATTTACTTTTTGTACCTTTATATGTTTAGTATTTACCTTTAACTTACAGGCTATATCTTTGTGTCCTGATTTGACCTCTTCATTGTTTGTATAATTATGTAGGATCATGGGCCTGCGAAGGAACAACATATTGTTTCACCGTACATTTAACATGTTGTGAAATGACAAAACTTCAACTAACTATTCACCCATTCACTCACACACTGGTGGTGATCACCTGCATTGTAGCTACAACTGCCCTGGGGCGTCCTGAAAGAGGCGGAATGCCGTGCACCGGCACCCGCCATGTCCAGTCCATCCAACCAGCACCAGTAGGCAATATGAATTAAGTGTCTTGTCCAAGGACACAACGATAAAATTACCCAGCCAGAGCTGCAGTGTAGCCACAACTGCCCTTAGCATTTGTGACACTGCTGTTATTCTACGTTACTCTTTAGAATTTTGTCCTTTGTGGTAACATTTATTTAATTTTAGGTTCTGAACATGCTACTTTCTAGCCTAGTGAACTAGACCGTCAGTTCTGCTCTGCAGACTTTGGTCTAATGGCCACGCTCCATTGAAACCTCTGAAGCCCACTGATTGGTCCGGTCAGTCTTGTACCGGGCCAATCACAACGCTCTAATGGTTTGGTGGGCGGGATTAGCCGATGACGGCAGAGCTCCGACTCTGAATTTAAACATGGCGGCAGCATGGGAACAGCTTTCATTTGCAATGGCTTTGTTAGATTTGGGCTTTTCTTTAAGACACGACCAGATAGAGGCACTTAAGTCTTTTATTTTGAAAGAGGATTTATTGGCTGCTTTGCCGACAGGATACAGTAAAAGTTCAATCTACCAACTGGTTCCGGTTGTTGCTAAATGACTCTGATTAGTCCTAGCGCTATCCAATAGCATGTGAAGACGGTTTGATTGACAACCGTTGATCCCGCCCTATGAAGGAGTCGTTTCAGTGAATCGTGACCAGACTATAAATCCACATATATAGTCAGGCTTGCCAGGCTACTTTCACCTCCTTTTACAACTTAATTTCCATTGCTGTGAAAATTTTTTTCTCATGTTTATCAATAAAGCTTTCCTCTGTCTGTCTGATTTTTTGCCAATAAAATTAACATGTATGTCAATGCACTGTTACAATAAATTAGCAAATGTATAAAACTGTTTTTTATTGTATATTTGTGTGAAAGGGTCTTTTAATAGTTCCAAAAGGATGTCATTATCCAAAATCACATATGAACATAAACAGTCTGAGAAATGAAAACAAAGTAAAAACATGTTTGTCCTCTGATGCCTGAAGGATGTAATACAGATTTAATACTAATGCACACATTGTGGATTTAGTTTTCCTGGAGGATGAAGTTTGTTGTTTTCTCTGATGTTACACAGCACATGTTTTTTTAAATACTGTTTAAATGCCTTGTCTCGGAGCCCGTACACAATGGGACTGACAAACCTGGGGAGGATATGGATAAAGACATAGAAAAAATATTTTACGTCAGCAAAATATTGAATGGAAAGAAGCACTAAAGACTTCTGTATCAGAGGATCTACATATGCTAGCATAAACATCAGCAGCTGGAAGCCATGGAGCAGGATAGTGTTCCTGGCCTTCTTTGCATTTCCATCAGCTGAATTAGCTCCTCGAGCAGCAAAGTAAATCTTGAAGTAGGTAAAGAAGAGACTGAGCCAAACTACAGATAAATACAATAAATAGGAAATTTCTTTCTTTTGTATACTTACTGGGTGTGTAAACAGTTTTTCCATGCTACAGATTTTTATCGAATAAAAGAACCACAGTGGATCAGCCGCCAGATGAATGAATATATCAGGTATAATTGACATTGAGCTAAAAAACCAAATACAACCAATCAGAATATATGTTCGTTTGATGGTGCAGAGTTCAGCGTGTCTCAGAGGGAAACATACAGCGATGTAGCACTCCACAGCCATTGCAGCTAAATTTAAGAGAGAAATATTGTTGGTGAAAACAGCAACAACAATAAGGACACAACAAAGAGAAGCATTCATATCATTGAAAAAGTGACTAAAGACAAGCAGGCTGACTGATGTTGTAAGCTGGATCATGTCGTTCATCACAAGGTGGATGTACAGGATGTAACGAGGATTCGTGTAAAATATCTGAAAGACACGTCTTGTATTTAGCACTTTAAACATTTATTTTTATTTGATTGCAGATGAGAATATCTTGAATTATTCCAATGATTATTTTAAAACCTAATTCTGACCTGGTGTTTCCTGAAGGTGTGAACCAGCGTGCCATTGATACAGTTGATGATGAGGGCGAGAGCCACGGCGATCACATTTTTAGTAACAATTGTTGTCGTGCCGCCTCGATAGTTTACACTGCCTGACACGCTATAAGATGAAGAATTCATAGTTGATGGAATATCCTGTCCTTGAAATAAGAGAACATGTTAAACATCAAATGTATGTCTCGAAACTGTAATAAGAAAACTGACTTTTCTGTAACGAGAACAATTTTACTTTGAAAACAATCAGCAGTGAGAATAACATTACAACACACCACAAAGCTAGGAACGTGTGCAGATATTAGAAAGTTAGTGATTTTACTTTTTGATAAACGGTTTAAACTAGGCGTAATGTGTTTTGCCTAGGGATGTACCGATACCACTTTTTTCAAAACCAATCCGATACCTATACTTAAATCTGAGTACTCGCCGATACCGAGTACCGATACCGATACTTCTACCACACAAAAAAATGCAACAAATTGGAATACAGGTTTTATTTTTCTTCTCTGCTTTTAACAACAAATAACTGAGTTAGATAAAAAAAATAAAATATATTAAAAAATGATCACAAAACTAAAATATAAGGTGAAAAATAAAAATTTTCTGTGATTTCACAGTGAAATTATTGCAGTTTTCCACATTTTAACCAAATAAAATGAACTATTTGGCACCATCTCCAGCTCTCAACCCACACTTTAGTTCAATAGCTCCCCCTAGTGTTCAATATAGGAAACTACAACAGAAATCACAAGTCACAGACAGTGAAGCCACTGGTATCGGGTAACTTTAACCGATACCGGTATTGGGCCGATACCAGTATCAGTATCGGTGCATCCCTAGTTTTGCCTCATAGAGTTAATTACATTTTTTTATACATTAATTCAATCAATTTCAGGTTTTCAGAAATTAAAAAGATGAAATTAATAAGAACTCTCTGTGGCTCTGTGGTGAGCCCTGACCCCCTCCAAAATAAAATCATTCATGGTTGAAGTGATTTTCTTATTTTTACTCTAGAAGCTGTATTATGTTTAGTTTTTGTATAAATAAAAAGTTTCACTGCAAAATGCCTAAATGGCTTCTAAATAAAGTTGGGTTGTTCATGTTGACAGAAGATGATCAGGTTTTGTCAGAATCAGACTCAGGATGGTCAGCTATCTGCACTGACTGGTTGAGGGAAGAGTATGCAAGAAAAAAACCCCAAGCTAGAGGCAATAAAAAAAAAACACACAAAGAAATAATGTAAAAAGACAGCAAAGTGACCAAACGCATGATGGAACATCCTAGAGTTTGTTTACAGTCAACAGGATGAGTCAGGGTCACGCAACATAATCAAACAGGTACATTTATATGAGAATAACATGGTAGAAATGTAATATTTAAAAATTTAATATAGTAAGTACAATATTTTATGATGGCAAAACCTCAGTATTTTCACTAGAAAGGCTGGGATGTAGAAAAAGATAATCTGAGTGATGAACAGCCTCCAGCTCCTGACCTCAACACTGAGTGTTTGGTAAATATTAAACTAATCAGCCCCAATGGTCAGTTTCTGTAGTCAGTGAACATTCAGCTGAGAATATGACAGACATAATAAAATCATGGTTTTGAATAATGTTAAAATTAATTCATAATTCTGTTCTTTTTTTTAGTTTGTCAGCTAACTTCACAATTCCTAATATAACAAATCTAAACTTAGATCAAAATGACTTTATGGAGGTTTAACACCTCAGACATGTAAAGATTTTCAGTGAAATACAGCAACATGTTTAGTTTGAGATGCTCAGTTTGTCCAAACACTATTGATGATATATGTTTAAGTCAGAATATGAATATTCAGAATACAAAATAAGAATTAAATGCGAAGAAGAACAAAGTCATGAAACCAACACAATGTGAAAGTCGAAACAGGGAACTACAGCGGAGATGGACCAAATGAGTTCTTACCTCCGAAAGATCCCTTCAGACTCTACTGTGACCTTCAGGAAGGAGAGTGAAACATGGCTGATGTTTTTATGTTTGTTACTGAGATTTAAACCCTGTCAAAGTGTGATGTAGAGACAATATCCTCCCATGTATTAATTAGTTACCTGGAAGCAACAAACTTAATGAGAATCAATCAGCAGCGTTATCTTTTCACTACTGTATTGAGCTGTGATGTTGCAGAAGGCCAGTGCAGACATAAAACAACACCAGGTCCAGGAATAAAAAACTAATAATAGGTTCAAATATACAGTATAAGGCTAATAATGCAGTGTTGAGCTGTTATTTCTAAAAAAGGCCTTTAAAATGATTACAGAACTGTCAGTGACTTTCTACAGACACTAGGCCCGTTTCCACTATCGGAACTTCAGGGTGATTTTACCAGAACTTTGCGGCGCGCGACTGTTTCCATTGATGTGGGCAGTTTCGAGAGGGCCGTCTTCAGGGCCATTTTAGGGACCAGCGGAGTCCCTGATCAGGGGCAGGTACTCGGATCAGCCCGATAGACTCGCGGAGTGGGAAATGTGGTTAACTCGTGCTGATTGGTTGTGGGATGAAGGAAAATGATGAAAGCAGACCGCGCCGAGATAAATGACCTGTGTGTTGTTGTCGGAGCTTGCAAAATGACCATGTCTTCGAAGTTGGATTAGTTCGTCATGAAGTATACTCGTCTTTCTGTTCAGCACTCCCATCACTATGTATAAAAACAGCGAAATACGCAGCAACCATCGCTTCTTCGTCCATTGATGTATTTATTATTCTCCGCTTCCTTGTCTGTTGGCGCCTTACACTTGTCAGTGACGTCGATGCTGACGTCTTAAAAAGTTCCTGAAAGGTGGGGGCTGTAATGGAAACACGAGCGCTGAGCGGAATGAGCCAGCTGATTGTCCCGGTCAATTTCGCCCTCTAGGATTTACCCTGAAGGTCCGATAGTGGAAACGTGGCTACTGACACTGATTCTGGACAGCTGTTCTAACAGAACATCTCATGGACCATAATTCTGGGTAGATTGCTGTAAAATCAAAGAATTGAATTAAGATTTTTTTTTTATTGCAAGGCTATCTCAAGCAAAGCCTCTGTGTTAAATTTTTTGGAAAAGTTCCAATTCATACTTTTTCCTGCTGAGAGACATCAACGCTCATGTGGGCACTGACAGCGTGACTTGGAGGGGCCTGATTTGGAGGAACAGCCTGCCCAATCTGAACCTGAGTGGTGTTTTGTTATTGAACCTCTACATAGCTGTTTGGTTGTAATGAACACCATATTCCAACATAAGAATGCTGGCATCAGCAGGCCAACAGCAGCAGCCGAGGCACCGACACAGGGCGACCAGAGGAGGCAGAGCTGAGGCCCCCACCTCCACCCTGGAGCCACCTGAAGAACCAGGCAGACACAGCCGACCACTGCTCCCGAGGCAGAGGACTCCCACACAGGAAAGACTAGATGGAAGATTAAAATAACAAGTTAAAATCTAAAAATTACATAGGATAAATAACAAAACACTGATAAAATCTAACTAAAGAATACATAAAATCAGCTAAGACTAAAATCAGTTAAACGTTACACTAGAAGTAGTTAAACAGACTAAATAAATAAGAAGTAAAAAGGTGGACTAAAAGCAGTTAAACAGATAATAAATAATAATCAGTTAAAAGCTAGGTTAAAAAGGTGGGTCTTGAGTCTGCTTTTAAACACATGAACGTTCTCTGCAGCCCTGAGGTTCTCCGGCAGCCTGTTCCAGAGGTGAGGGCCATAATAATGAAAAGACGCCTCGCCGTGAGTACGTGTTCTAACTTTAGGGATGACGAGGAGACTGCAGAGGTTCATATGGTAAAAGCAGTTCTGAGAGATAAGAAGGCCCAAGACCACTGAGACAATTAAAAACCATTAAAAGAACCTTAAAATCAACCCTAAAACACACAGCTAACCAATGCAAGGACTGTAAGATGGGTGTAATATGCTTCCACCTCCTGGTCTTCGTCAGGACACGTGCTGCTGAATTTTGCAAAAGTTGTAAACCTGAGATTCTCTTTTTGAGAAGACCAGAAAACAGGGCATTACTGTAGTCCATTCTACTGGTGATAAAAGCATCAGTGTCTCTGTGTTTGCCCCAGAGACTCTGACAATGTTCTTTAGATGATAAAAACCTATTTTAGTCATGTTTTTGATCTGAGGGATAAAAGTCAGCTCAGAGTCAAAAATCACACCCAGGTTCTTATTGGTTTATTCTCTTCTCTGACTTATTGATATGTCAGAGAACCAGATGAGACAATGGATCAATGGATTTTTGTGGAAACATTTGGTCAAAAAGGACTAATTTGCTAGAAGAGGACCCATGAAAGAGGAGGGATGCAGCTTGGAGCTAACGCAGCTAATAATAATAATAATAATAATAATAATAATAATGATGCATCAGTTTTATATAGCGCTTTTCTAGGTCATTCAAAGACGCTTTACAGAGTTGCATTATTCATTCACACAGTCATTCTCACTGGTGGTGGTAAACTACGACAGACGTCTGTAGCCCCAGCTGCCCTGGGGCAGACTGACAGAAGCGAGGCTGCCATTCTGCGCCATCGGCCCTTCTGACCACCACCAACATTCACACACAGTCACACTCACATTCACACAGGCAAGTTGGGTGAAGTGTCTTGCCCAAGGACACAACAACAATCTAACCCAGCCAGAGCTGGGGATCGAACCAATGGGTAATTTACCATCAAAACTTCTACTGATAACTCTGGAAAGGATGATTATTTACATTTAGGTCAACCAGAGGGAATGGATCACCAGATTCTTTTGGACATATGCAGTCAAACAGGACTAAATTGTCGTCAGACTTTGTGGCACCAGGCTATGCTGGGAGCTAAGCCTCCGGGATGCTAATTGATGCTAACAGGTTTTTTTTAACCTATAAATCATCTAAAAATTGATCTGGAATGGATATATATATATTGACTTTTTAGTGAAACACAGAGACAACCTGATTCTAGTGAATATTGATGGTCAAACAGGATTACAATTCAGAAGACGGCAAAGGTTCATAATAATGGCTGCCTTGGATGCTCTGTTTTTGCTTGTATATGACTGCTTTCTGGCTGGTTTTTGGCTGATTGCTAGCAGATAGGATGATGACACTTGTACTTTTAGAATCTGTGGAGTCTGACCTTTTATATGAAATGTTGCTTGTTTGGTTTGCATGGGTTTTCTCCGGATAATGACAATTATGCATATATTATGCAAATTAGCATATTTTTGCAACTTTGTCATTTTGAGCCTTGTTTTTAGAATTGTGTTGTGTTTTGGTAGTAACTGTTGATTTAATCATGTAGCTGAGTCTTTCCCCATTAAAGTGATAATATGCAGGTTTGCTTGTTTTGTGCTCCCTCTAGTGTCTGTTTTAAATCATTGCATTACACAAGTTAGCATATAGTTTCAGCTTCTAAACACCTAAATCTAACTGTTGAAATGTCTCCTCAGCCTTCATAGTTTTCTACAGGAGCGGTTATTTACTCCTTCAAAGAAATCAGCTGTGTTCAAGCAGGGAGAGATTGAAAAAAAGCAGGAATCATGAGCTACATACACTCCAGCGCTAGCATAACAGCTAGCCACATTGGGTTAGCCTAACCCTCGTGAGACACGTGACTTCCTGGGTACCAGGATGGCAACGGAGATCTTGCAATCATGGTATTCCGGATCTAATCACCAGATGGGGCTAAGTGACTTTTCATTAACTCTGTAAAGGGTCATATTAGCACATACTGGCTCAAGGAAAAGATTTAAAAATATGAAAAAGTTGCATATTATCACTTTAAGTGCATGCAGTTTCAAGGTTAAGTATGTGTTTGAAGCAAGTTTGTTGGTGGCAGGTGCACTGGCCCCGCTGGCGGGGGATTCAGGGTGCAAGAGGGCAATAGTTGAGGCAGTTGTTGCTAGCTGTGGTCACAAGGTGGCCGGTGCAATTATAGCAGTAACCTCCATACCCACTGGTGGTCACCAGAGGTTAGGGGAGCTGTCAGGCTATAGAATGAAGCTTACAGGGCATGGTTGGCCTGCCATTCAGTTCCAGCGTTCTTTTCTTCACTCACGGTCACCTTAGAGACCAGTGTCCGACCACTGTTTAGGGTTAATGTCAGGGTTAGTTGTTTGTGAGCCTCAAGGTAACTTCTTGCTTACAAATTCATTTGTAAGTTGTTTTGGATAAAAGTGTCTGCTACATAACATAAACATATTAGCAAATGTAAAAAAGTTTTTTATTGTAAAATAGCCTTTTAATAGTTTCATAAGAATCTCATACAAAATCACATACAGTATGAACAAAGTTATTACACACGAACAGTGAACAGTGCCAGAAATGCGATCAGGGTCCAAACATGTCCTGAAAGTTTTAATAAAATATAAGGATGTTGGTTATTACATTCTAAAAATGCACACATCGTGGATTTGGTTGATTTATCAGATTTTTTTTTAGAACATTAGCTAAAGTTTTCCTGGAGGATGAAGTTTGTTGTTTTCTCTGATGTTACACAGCGTATCTTGTTTTAAATACTGTTTAAAAGTCTTGTCTCGCAGCCCATACACAATGGGACTGATAAACCTGGGGAAGAAATGGATAAATACAACCCAAAAAAATTGTATATCCAAAAAATATTGAGGGGGGAAAAGCATTGCAGACTTTATTATTAGAGGATCTACATATGTTAGCATGCACATCAGTAGCTGGAAGCCATGAAGCAGGATAGTGTTCCTGGCCTTCTTTGCATTTCCGTCAGCTGAATGAGCTGACTGAGCAGCAAAGAAAATCTTGAAGTAGGTAAAGAAGAGACTGATCCAAACTAGAGTTAAAAAAACTAAATAGGAAATTTCTCTCTTTTGTACACTTAGTGGGTGTGTAAAGAGTTTATCCACGCTACATACTCTTATTGTATAAAAAAACCATAGTGGATCAGCTGCCAGATGAATGAATACATCAGGCACAATTGACATGGAACTCAGAATCCAAATACAACCAATCAGAATATATGTTCGTTTGATGGTGCAGAGTTCAGCGTGTCTCAGAGGGAAGCATACAGCGATGTAGCACTCCACAGCCATTGCAGCTAAATTTAACGGCGTGTTCTGGTTGGTGAAAACAGCAACAACATTAAGGAAACAACAGAGGGAAACATTCAAATTGTGGACAAAATAACTAAATAGAAGCAGGCTGACTGATGTTGTAAGATTGATCATGTCGTTCACCACGAGATGGATGTACAGGATGTAACGAGGATTCGTGTAAAATACCTGAAAGAGAAATCTTTAACGTTCAGCACTTTGAACATTTATTTTTTACTGATCATTCGTGACAAAACTTATTGAATTATTTCACTGACTATTCTAAAACCATTTTTAAACAATGTGAACAGATGCTGACCTGGTGTTTCCTGAAGGTGTGAACCAGTGTGCCATTGATACAGTTGATGATGAGGCCGAGAGCCACAGCGATCACATTTCTAGTAATAACTGTTGTTGTGGTGCGATAAATTGCACTGCCTGACACGTTGTAGTTATAAGATGAAGAATTCATGGAGTTGATGGAATATCCTGTCTGAAATAAGAGAACATGTTAAGCATTAAACTAATGTCTTGATAATAACAAAACTGAATTTTCTCTAATTAAAAAATCCACCTTGGAAAAAGATCAGCAGAAAGAATAATGTTACAACACACAAAGAAGTTATGAGAAAGAGATTAAATTGAGGGAAAGTGATTAAAACATGATAGAACATCCTGGAGTTTGTATTCAACAGGATGAGTCAGGGTCACCCAACCCAATCAAACAGCTTCATGTCACATTTATATGAGAAAAACACAGTAGAAATGTAATATTTAAAAATTTTATATATTAAGTACACTATTTTATGATAGCAAAATCTCAGTATTTTCACTAGAAAGTGTCAGGTCCAAAAGTCTAACATTAAAAACCCAGACTTCTGACAAAAAAACCATTCAACAACTTCTCAGTTTCATATCATGTTCGAACACGGAGAAGGCAGCATAAAACAACAGCTTGTACTGGTGTCAGTACAGCCAGCATTCCTCCTGCCCGCTCCAGCTCAGAAGTGCTGTTTTATTAAGAATCACAGATTAGGGCAGACAAGATAAGCATGATTTACAAGAACTGGAGTCCAGATGGCTCCATTTCTCTACCTTGGAAAGACAGCAGTTTTTAAAAAGAGGATTCTCAGCAGTTCTCTGAGTGATAAATCTGATAGCCTTTTACCCGAAACCTTGGGAAAAGAAACTTGAGTTCAGTTTCAAAACATGAACTTTTTTTTTTTAAAACCTAACAGAAAGGCTGGGATGTAGAAAATGATCATCTGGGTGATGAAAAGCCTCCAGCTCCTGACCTCAACACTGGATGTTTGGTAAATATTAAACTAATCAGTCAGTTTCTGTAGTCAGTGAACATTTAGCTGAGATGATAACAGACATAATAAAATCATGGTTCAGAATAGTGTTAAAATAAATTCATAATCCTGTGCTTTTAAAAAAAAAAAGTTTCAGTTAACATCACATTGCCTAAATAATATAACAAGTCTAAACTTAGACTAAAATGACTTTATGGAGGTTTAACCCCTCAAACAGGTAGTAAAGGTTTTCAGTGAAATACAGAAATATTTTACACTTTGACATATGCTAACACTACTGACGATATTTGTCTAAATCAGAATATTAAATATATAACTAAATACAGAAATAAGAATTAAATGCAAAGAAGAACAAAGTCATGAAACCAACACAATGTGAAAGTCGAAACAGGGAACCACAGAGGAGATGGACCAAATGAGTTCTTACCTCAGAAAGATCCCTTCAGACTCTACTGTGACCTTCAGGAAGGAGAGTGAAACATGGCTGATGTTTTTATGTTTCTTACTGAGATTTAAACCCTGTCAAAGTGTGATGTAGAGACAATATCCTCCCATGTATTAATTAGTTACCTGGAAGCAACAAACTTAATGAGAATCAAGCAGCAGCGTTACTACAGTATTGAGCTGTGATGTTACAGAAGGCCAGTGCAGACATAAAACAGCACCAGGTCTTGGAATAAAAAACAAATAATATGTTCAAAAATATAGTGTAAGGCTAAAAATGTATAGTGTTGAGCTGTTATTTCTAAAAAGTCCTGTAAAATGATTACAGAACTGTCAGTGACACTGATTCTGGATAGCTGCAAAGAAATCAATCAAAGAAATGGATTAAGAGTTCTTTCTTTCTTTTTATTGTTGATAGTGTTTTCAAATGCAAGGCTGTCTCTTATCAGTCTCCCACACAGGAAATCAGTCAGTTAGCCTTTGTGTTTGTTGCAGCATCAATTCACATTTGTTTGATCATCTTTAAGACAATTATATCAAAGTGGTTTGGAGATTCTTACACTTTGACATCTGGTTTTGAAAATGGGCCTTCAAAACCTTCTTTGATACACTTCCACTTTACTTTATTTATTGCCAGGATAGTGCATATTGACAACAGTATACCTGTGTCATATGATACAGGTTGTAGGTAGGACGAAGGTGCAGATGAAGAACCAGCCAGGTAAGTGAACAAAGGCTTCTTTATTAAACACGGCTCAAACTCAGGACAGGAATGACGAGGACCTAACAAAGACTGAGAAGACAGGGACGCTAAAAAAAGAGGGAGGTGATCACTGGAACGAGACACTGGCTGGATTACAATGGGAAACACCTGTGGGGAAAACTGGAGGGGAAACATGGAAACACCGGCACAGACACCACCATGGGGCAGAGAATGATAGTACCCCCCCCCCCCCAAGGGCGGCCACTGGACGCCAGGAGGGAACGACACAGGGTGGGGGCAGGGCAACCAGGATGGGGGACCACAATACAAAAACTAAGCCCAGGAGGGACAGTTCAGGAGGGTGGATAGGGCAGAGCCCGGCAGGGAAGTGTTCAGGAAGGCGGTGCTGAGGCAGCCAGGCGAAGGGACGGGACTGCAAGGTGACGCAATGAGACAAGACCGTGGAGGGCAGCAGCACAGCCACCAGATGTGACGTGACCTCTTAGGAGGACGGCAAGGTGGCCTAATGGGGCGAGGCCCCTCTGGAGGATGGTGAGGTGGCCTGAAGAGGCGAGGATCCTTTGGGAAGCGAGCAGCACCAGGGACCAACTGGAACTCTGGCAGAGAAGGAGGAGAGCCACTGGAGAGGAGGAGGAGAGCCACTGGGAGGCCAGAGAGGAGAAGAGCCACTGGGAGGCCGGAGAGGAGGAGAGCCACTGGGAGGCCGGAAAGGAGGAGAGTTGCTGGGAGGCCCAGGAGGAGGGGAGTTGCTGGGAAGCCGGAGAGGAGGAGAGCCACTGGGAGGTCTGAGAGGTTCTTACCTCAGAAAGATCCCTTCAGACTCTACTGTAACCTTCAGGAAGGAGAGTGAAACATGGCTGATGTTTTTATGTTTGTTACTGAGGTTGAAACCCTGTCTAAGTGTGATGGAGAGACAATATCCTCCCATGTATTAATTAGTTACCTGGAAGCAACAAACTTAATGAGAATCAAGCAGCAGCGTTACTACAGTATTGAGCTGTGATGTTACAGAAGGCCAAAACCAGTGTATTAGCCAGAAACTTTGAAAGTGGGTGTTCAATCTCAAGGCTGTCTCAAGCAAAGACTGGGTGTTAAACTTTGTAAAAGTTCTCCCACACAGGAAACCAGTCAGTCTGTCTTTGTCTTAATTTGGCATCAATTCACATTTGTTTTATTATCTTTAAGACAATTATATCAAGGGAGATTCTTACACTTTGACATCTGGTTTTGATAATGGGCTTCCAAAACCTTCTTGAACACACTTCCACTGAGGTCTCAGCTTCAAGGCCTCCAAAGGAGTTGTAACCTTCCCGACTTAAGGAAGTACCTGGAATTTTCAGCCTTACAGGATCTGTTTTTCAAAGAACTGAGAGAATGCTTTGGTACAAAAAACAAAAAAATCAGAACCGCTTACTTTGGTTACATCCCTTTTCTTTAGTCAGCTAACCTTCTTGTAGTTTTTGATTTAATTGTCTTTAGTTGCTCAGTTTTGTTTGATACCTTATCTTTATGTTCTTTTGTATCTCAAGATTACGTAGATGTTTATTCATCTCGTTTTGTTTGTGCACCATTAGATTAACCAGTTGAGTTGTCAAATTAGTTTAGAATTTAATAGAATTTTGATTAAGTCATTTAAAAATTTAACCCACAGATGAGTATAAAGTAGCTTGTTTAGATTCAACTGACGTTGGTATGTCTCTGCTGCTTTCCCTTCAGAACCACCAACTGGTCCACCAATGTCACCCAGCCCCCCCTGTATTTTGGTTTATTCCTCCTTGTGTTCATGTTTAGGTTCTTAGTTGGTCTCCTGTGTTAGTTTATCTCCCGTGTGTTTTAGTTATCCTGCGTTTCACCCATGATGACCGAAAGAATAAGATCACGAATACAAGCGGTCAAAATGAGCTTCCTACAAAGGGTGGCCAGGCTCAGCCCTACAGATAGGGTACATAGCTCAGACATTCAGGAGGCACTTGGAGTAGAACCGCTCCTCTATATCAAGTAGAGCCAGTTGAGGTTGTTCAGGAATCTTGTCTGGATGCCTCCCTGGGGAGGTGTTTTGAGTATGTCCTGCCGGCAGAGGGCCACCAAGTCAACCCAGGACACAATAGTCATTAATGACAGTTAACCGGTTACCCGGTTAACTGCCATTAATGACGTAACCGAGTATAATATTTATGCCCGGTTGACTGAAATGTATGTATTTTGCTTGGGTGTAATATTTTTTGTGCCACCAGATGGCGCGCAAGTGCCGCTATCAAAGTAGGTCTTTGTATGGCGCGTTGCATCATGGGATGGATGAATGTAAACAGAAGACACTACAGTCGCTGTGTGTGTTGTGAGCTTATTAACCTGCAGAAAATGCTATACTCGTGTTGTGTGAAGGGCTGCCCTGAAAGTTCACAAGAAGCAAAAACTTGATAACAACGCGACTCAGACTCAAAATGGCACCGGGGTGTGTGTGGTGAACAGGTAGGTCACGTGTCTTACAAAGACTGATTTCACTATATTGCCGGTATATTAAAGAACAGATTTAAAGGCGTTTCTGTTATTTGTGGGGCAAAGCAAAAGTGCGTGTGTGTCGCGGCCACGTCCACCGCGGGGGTCGGGGTGACCGGGGGGTGGGGTTGTACGGTCGGTGGCATATTTTATGGTTAACTGGATATTGACCGCAAAAAGCTTCAATAGCCAGTTAAACTCTAAAATCTTGGAAACGTGCATCCCTACCATCTGTCAATATATCCATCTGTCTATCTTACCTTTAAAAAACGAACATGTATGCATTTTTATAATAAATTATATTAGCAGATGTAAAAAAGTTTTTTTATTGTAAAATAGTGAAAAGGGTCTTTTAATAGTTTCATAAGAATCTCATACAAAATCACATATGAACAAAATTATTACACATGAACAGTGAACAGTGCCAGAAATGTGATCAGGGTCAAAACATGTCCTGAAGGATTTATTAAATATAAGGATGTTGGTTATTACACAGCATTCTCAAACTAATGCACACATCGTGGATTTGTTTGATTTATCAAATTTTTTAGAACATTAGCTAAAGTTTTCCTGGAGGAGGAAGTTTGTTGTTTTCTCTGATGTTACACAGCGTATGTTGTTTTAAATACTGTTTAAAAGTCTTGTCTCGCAGCCCATACACAATGGGACTGATAAACCTGGGGAGAATATGGATAAAGACATACCAAAAATATTGTATATCCCCAAAATATTGAGGGGGGAAAAGCACTAGAGTCTTTTTTATCATAGGATGTACATATGTTAGCATGCACATCAGCAGCTGGAAGCCATGAAGCAGGATAGTGTTCCTGGCCTTCTTTGCATTTCCATCAGCTGAATTAGCTGATTGAGCAGCAAAGAAAATCTTGAAGTAGGTAAAGAATAGAGTGAACCAAACTACACTTAAAAACAATAAATAAGAAATTTCTCTATTTTGTATACTTACTGGGTGTGTAAACAGTGTATTTATGCTACAAATTGTTATTGAATAAAATAACCATAGTGGATCAGCTGCCAGATGAATGAATATATCAGGAACAACTGAGACTGAGCTCAAAATCCAAATACAACCAATGAGAATATATGTTCGTTTGATGGTGCAGAGTTCAGCGTGTCTCAGAGGGAAGCATACAGCGATGTAGCACTCCACAGCCATTGCAGCTAAATTTAACGGAGTGTTATTGGTGGTGAAACCAGCAACAACATTAAGGAGACAACAGAGGGAAACATTCATATTGAAGATGAAATAACTAAAGACATGCATGCTGACTGATGTTGTAAGCTGGATCATGTCGTTCACCACGAGATGGATGTACAGGATGTAACGAGGATTCATGTAAAATATCTGAAAGAGAAGTCTTAAATTTAGCACTTTGAACATTTATTTTCAACTGATCACTCATGACAATATTTTATGAATTATATCAATGTGAACAAATTCTGACCTGGTGTTTCCTGAAGGTGTGAACCAGTGTGCCATTGATGTAGTTGATGATGAGGCCGAGAGCCACGGCGATCACATTTCTAGTAACAATTGCAGCCGTGCTGCCTCGATAAATTACACTGTCTGACACGCTGTAGTTATAGGATGAAGAATTCATGGAGTTGATGGAATATCCTGTCCTTAAAATAAGAGAACATGTTAAGCATCAAACTTATGTCTTGATATTGTAATAACAAAACTGAATTGTCTGTATTAAAAAAATTTCACCTTGGAAAAAAAATTCAGCAGAAAGAATAACGTTACAACACACAAAAAAGTAATATAAAAGAGATGTAGAAATATAGTCTATTGTTGTTGTCATTGATGATTTAAAGTGTAATGTGTTTTGTCTCATCAAGTTGATTTAATTTGCTTTTATAGTCATTTCACCATTTTAGGTCTTCAGCAAAAAAAAAAAAAAAAAAAAAAAATCCAAA